>SDVV010000359.1:0-33156 GCA_016164225.1 Gammarus roeselii | reverse complement strand
ACCCAGCTTGCACACTGTGGCGTGACTGGCACGCTGTGGCTGGGCCGCACCCAGCTTGCACACTGTGGCGTGACTGGCACGCTGTGACTGGGCCGCACGCAATTTGCACACTGTGGCGTGACTGGCACGCTGTGGCTGGGTCGCATCCAGCTTGCACACTGTGGCGTGACTGGCGCGTTGTGGCTGGGCCGCACTTAGCTCGCACACTGTGGCGTGACTGGCACGCTGTGGCTGGGCCGCACCCAGCTTGCACACTGTGGCGTAACTGGTACGCTGTGGCTGGGCTGCACCCAGCTTGCACACTGTGGCATGACTGGTACGCTGTGGCTAGGCCGCACCCAGCTTGCACACTGTGGCGTGACTGGCACGCTGTGACTGGGTCGCACTCAGCTTGCACACTGTGGCGTGACTGGCACGCTGTGGCTGGGCCGCACCCAGCTGGAACACTGTGGCGTGACTGGCACGCTGTGGCTGGGCCGCACCCAGCTTGCACACTGTGGCGTGACTGGCACGCTGTGGCTGGGCCGCACCCAGCTGGAACACTGAGGCGTGACTGGCACGCTGTGGCTGGGCCGCACCCAGCTTGCACACTGTGGCGTGACTGGCACGCTGTGGCTTGGCCGCACCCAGCTGGAGCACTCTGACTTGGCCGGCACACTGTGGCGTGACTGGCACGCTGTGGCTGGGCCGCACACAGCTGGAGCACTCTGACTTGGCCGGTTCCAGCTGTCACAATCTGAAATAAGTCTCGTAACGGTGCTACTCAGAAGGGACGTCACCTAGCTGGCGCACTCTGACATGACCACAACCAGCTGTTACACGATGAGATTGCCGCACTCACCTAGCACACACTGACTGGCTCAGTTGGTTTGTTTGCACCCAGCGGGTACATTCAGATGCGGCCTCACACAGATGGCACCCTCTGAGGTGGTCGCATCGAGCGGACACTTTCTAACATGGCCGCTTCCAGTGGCCACAGTCTGAGTTAAGTATCTCGGCAGGCACTTTAACAGAAGACTATTTCCAGTAAATTGAATTAGTTTCTGCAGCCACAGTCTCCATTCCTATAGTTCTTCAGCCCGCCATTACAGAGCGAAGCGGCAGCATCAGTTTGAGCGACGTGAACTTGTTCTGGCAGAGTTCTTGCACCCAACTGAATTAAGCTACAAAGTTCCAGGTCTAAACCCACGTCCTTTTCTTTTATCGTTGCATGTTGTTAAAATTAGTTTTCTTTAATTGAATTTACCCCAGCAAATTATCCACTTCGTGTTGCTTTATACCATTGTTGTGCAGTTATTTTTTAGGTGAAACATTAATATCGTACTGCAATGTTGATGTGAAATTATTCGAACACAATCGGCACGGCCCAGGTGAAAATATAAGTATAATGCAATTTCTGGATAACTATAGCAGATGTTAGGTCTCATCACTTACAAATCCGTGGCAGGAAATGAAGAACTCCATAATTTAGAACTTTGACCAGATTGATCCTGTGCGGATCAAAGTCTGGATTAACTGTGTCCAGATTCACTAAAAAGGTTCATACAATCACATGCAGCATTTTTCTAGAGGACGTCGGAGCTATTGAGTGAATACGATGTCTTTTCCCATCTTGTTGTAACTCACCAGCAATCCTGTGCATCGCTCTTTCTTTACGTTTGTTTTGTTAGCCATAGTGAACAAGTTCTATCAGAACTATGGGAATGAGTTGAGCTAAGTTATATTTCAATACCATCCATAATTCCAATAAAACCATACTATACTTAAAACGTGCTCATGTACAAGCGGGATGAATATACATTTTGTTTCTGGACTATTGAGAGTTATATTAAAATTGATTTTCTTGACACTACTATTTATATCGATATTGATCTACTAAACAAACAATATTTTGTTATCTTGCCCAAGCGTTTTTCTAGACAGACAATAAAACCGAACGTTATTCAACGTGAGAATATTTATTCATGTAGAGTTATATGATGTAAAACTTAGCGTTTATGGTATGCTACTCGCTGTACTTCTGCATTAAAAATCCGCAAAATATTCGCATCGTGCATATGCAGCCCGCTGGGGCCCTGGTTTGGACAGTGCGTTAAATTAGATAATTCAATCCAATCAATGGTAAGAACATCAACTTTGCACTCTTCCAGGCGGACAATAATACCCGAACACAGCAGCCGTCTCTGTGACTCATTGGTGATGCGATGCTGTTTATGATCATCCTGTGTGAAAGCCTTTCATGCCATGCCACCGTGGGGGAGAGGGCTCGGCGAGTCAAGGCAAGTAGAGGCAAATCGAGACGAGTCAAGATGGATCGAGACGGTTTGAGACGATGTGACCGGGGAACCAGGAGCACTCGATAGACTCGCGGGACTCGGGGGACCCTTGGGCTTCGGGAGCCTGAGGGACTCGGGGGACCCAGTGGAGTTAAGATATATTTTGACCCTTCTAGGACCCTTAGGGATCTCATTTAGACTCTTCACGACTTCTTGAGACCCTCGGGTCCCTTATAAAACCCTTCAAGACCATGAGATCCTGCAGAAACCCTTTGAGGCCCGAGGGACCTCCCCTCCCCCCCTACTTTATTATCATGATGAAAAAGCCTATCCACCGACGCTATGTAAGTTTCAGTCTCTGTGCGCTGGCGCGTAAACATACCGTAAGCAAGAATTGAAGCTGATCTTATCTGCATAGCTGTAAGCCTTGTATCATCTTATAGTATAGTATAGTGTGCACTAGTAAGTTCTAAATGAATAAAAGAGGTTGGCCGTTTATGTAGGTATGTATAGGACCTCGTTGAAGTGATGTTCGTGTATATGACCCAATCTGTGTAACTGTATATCTTGTATTTTGGTGTTCGTGTATGTGACCCAGGCTGATTAGCTGTAAATATTTTAATTATAGTGTATACGCACTTGCGAGAGTATAGTCTAGAATTGAGAGCTGTCATCAGTTTGTATTGCTTCGTACTTGACCTTTTCGTATTTGCACAAGCGTGGGTAGGTGCCACAGTTGAAATTACAAAATGTAAATTTCCACAAGGTATTCTTTTCGCATAGAAAGGAGAGCGGGAACACCAGAATCGATGATCTGCGTTCCGTATAAGAGGGAGCTGGCATGCGGATATCCGTTCCATTCCTAACTCAGAAAATTTTCGTCTGCAGCTTTGTGATGGCATTATAAATTAAATGTGTTGCATATTCTATGCCCCTTCCTGTTTGGATCTGCTATTCTCTTTGGATCAACGAAAACCCATTGTCATGACATTCAGAACAAAGGAAGGCAGCTCGAAAGATTCGCTTAAACAAGAGCAATGGAAAAGACTTACACTGTATAACAACATGCATAACACGGACGATATAAATTTTGAATCCGCAATATTCCAAAAACATTTATTAGGAGCGCGCGACTCAGTCGCTCCAATAGCTAGAAAAAAATTGACACGCCCTATAATCAGTTGGACAACTCCTGACCTGAATCGAAAAATGAACAGCCTAATTACTCGGCAAGCTTCACATAAAGTTGATGGTGATATAAACTCCATAAAAAACATGTATATTTAGCAAGTCAATTGCAAGAAACATGCAGGCCATCACGAGGAGAGGCTGTATCGCAACGACCACTTGCACGAGATTAGATTAGATTAGAGTGACGAGGCTTTTTAGCGCGCTGGAGCCATTGTCCTCGTAACGCCCGATGTAAAATCTGCAAATAGTGCTCTATCAAGTTAGTCTTTTATTGTTTGAGCTAGGTTTACTCCTGCTCAAAGTCTAAGTCCGTAACGCGGTGAACGTCTATGGTGTGTACGGGTGCCACAGGAAGTACAGGAACTCCTAAAGTGCTGAGGCCAGGTGATCCCAGCACTCCCCTGGTGGCAGTTAGGAGGATTACCACACTACCTACCCTGCTTCAGACCCCCAAGGATTCACAACAGTTCATAAAGGTGCCTTGCTACGCGCTTCAACACTTTCTGAGGGGAAATATGGATAAAAGACAGCACGAAATCTACACTAGGTGTAGGGAATTGCACGCATGAGAATAGCAAGAATGGAAAGAAGAAAAATGAAGAGAAGTGGTTGCATGGAAGAATGATTGCAACTTGGCTGTTGTTTGCCACCCGAAAGAATAATAGTTAGAACCGGTAAGTGTGTGTTTGAGTGTGCGTGTCTGTGTGTATCTGTGCACGTGCGTGTGTGTGTGTGTGAGTGTGTGTGTGTGTGTGTGTGAGGGTGCGTATGTGTGTGTGTGTGTGTGTGTGTGTGTGTGTGTGTGTGTGTGCGTGAGTGTCTGTGTGTGTGTGCGTGTAACGACTATTAGGAGAGGAAACTTGAACTAAATATAGGTATTAGTTGCAAATGAGGTAAATAAAAGTCAAGCAAATCAGGATAGTGGAGAAAATGAGAGATAATGAAGGGTAAAGAAGAGGGGAGGGATTCTGAAAGCAAATAAGGGTGTTAACCTCCTCGGCTGGACCGTGACTCTGTACAGCCACGTTTACGAAAGTTGATGGCCAAGGCAAAGAGAGATCTTGCTGAATAAGAGAAAGCAAGGAAAAAAAAATTCTACAGACATGAAACATTGTCGGGAATCGCGTGCTCCACAAGTTCATAAAAAGTCGAGCAGCTACGAAAACCCAGATAAAATGGATGAAATTTCAATTAAAAAACTATCACAACTGGGTAATCAAATCTCTTGGATTGAAAGTTACCTCAGTAACCAGTACCAATCTGTTAGCATAGAAGAGAAATAGTTTATTCTACATGACCTGAAGGTTTGACTGTCCCATAAAGATTGATGTTCGGACCTGTTCTTTTCCACACATTTGAATATGACATCAGATGTGGAAGTTGTGTCAACAACGCAATAATTACAATATATGATGATGCATGATATTCATATACTGTTTGTTCGACCGGCAAATAAATTCAAAGACCTGAAGTAAGATGCATAAGTAGCGTTAAATCACACTTATAACTGCTATACTTCAAACCGGATTGAAGTTAGTTCGGTTAAAACCATAGGCGATATTCAGGGATCACTAGCAAACATATATAGAGTGTAATTCTTCTGAGTAAGACAGACAAAAGCTTGTGAATTTTGCTTGATCGTAATATATTCTTGAAACACAATGTGGAAAAACTTTACTCCTGAACGAATGGGACTCTTATGTTCATCAATCGTATCGACTAGATTTTAAGACAAGGCTTCTCGTAATCAATGCTCTGATTATTCAAATTTAAATTCCTACCCGATCACACGACGGGAGGTTAAGAAAGAGTTGCTCTATGACATACAACGATGCCTGAGCTTCACTCATGCTACACAACTCGTCTGCTTTAATAAAAATGAGTGACCAAGTGTTAATGAGGCTATACAAGTTTACAAAATTCAGAACATGCTGTCATATCAGAACTGAGTTGAATGTTCAAATCGTAGAGCAGTCCACAATTGGTCCACAATAGATCAAATTGGAAGTGTGTGCATTGAAACTGCAAAGGATAAATCAATGTGTAGAGTCATGTGGAGATATTTGTTATACATTAATCCTAAAAACACTGAAAAAACATATGTAAGCATAAAAAATTGATAATACATAATTCTTTGATGGAATAGGTCAGGTTAAGTTAAGATGATTAGTTCTTTCAACCTAACATGCCGAGAAGCTGATCCACATTACATATCTTGTAACAAAAGTTAGGGTTGTTGTTCTAGTTGAAAAAATGCTACAGATTTATCAGACCCTGTATCTGCATACAAATGTGTGTATGTGTCTACATTGTGTGTGATATTAAAAAAAATATACGTGAAATAGAGTCATGTGGAGGGGTTTGATATGAATAAATTATAAATCAATGAATAAGTATAAAACGTAAGCAGGAAATCTCGAACGATGACACATAATTCTTGGTTGATTTGGTTAGGTTAGGTTGCTTAGGTATTAATGCATCTGGCAGTGTATGGTAACTCTTTTTGCACAAAAGAGTGCACATGACTACATGGTCCCGACATATGTGTCAACGCAGTGACGCTAATGACCCTGTATATGCATGTAACAGTATATATAAATTGGACTCAGATTTGTACTCAATCAGTTAACGGTTTGCTTTCGGTGTAGAAGGATGTCGTCAAGTTTGATAGGTAAATATTTTAACATAAAGGAAAACACGGGGGTATGTGTTATTAGCAGTGTGGAGATAAAACAAAGCAAATCAAGCTCCACGTTTGGGTTTCGGCGTCATCTCAAACGACGCCATTATCTTGCGTATGATAATATTAAAAATGAACGAGGAAATACGAGCTCTAAGGATGCAACGGGTGTATTGATAGAACCTAACAAACCGGACCTGGGTTTCCAGGATAGACAGTGGTGCGAGCGGAAAAGAAAGTGCGGTGCCACTAACACTCAAACTTAGTATGTATGAAGATTAGGTGAAAATGTCTAAATCGATAAGGTGGGAGAAGACCCAAACCATAGCCGAAATAGAAAATACTGAAAATATGGGTAGTGATTTAAAAAAAAACATGTGAAGAAGAACCTGAAAAAGTTGAGAATACCCTCAATAGCAAATGGGTAATAAAACGGTATCAAGTATATGAAGTGAAGATGTGTACAATGAAATAAAATGTATAACTGACTTTGTTTCGAAACTGTTGGAAATGAAACATGAACAGAGAGAATCAGGTCTCAAACGTCTAGGTGCTAGGATAATTATGTATATTTCGGAAATCTGCGGGAATATACTGAATGGGAATGTCAGTGCCAGTAAGAAAAAAACTGAAATGATTCGATGTTCTAAACATGTAACTATACTTAAAAATTAGCATCGAGAACAACCTCGCTAAAGTCTATAAACAAAGTTTTGGATACAAGGTTAGGCTTTGAGGTGATGCATACAATACTAACAGAGGTATCCGTCTATCTACAATGTATACTAAGGGTAACAGACTAGAACCCAATAGATCACAGAAAAAACACACCCAGATGATAAATCACACACCAATATGATGAGCCGACATCTCCAGGTGATAAATATTGCACAAAATTGATAAAGAATCCGCAGAGTGCCAGTGATACCGAGTATCAAGATATGACCAGAGATAGCGGTCGAAAATTATTACTTATGTTTCGCACAGTTGCTCACATTGAATTTTTGGAGTGAAAAGTTATGTTCTCATATAAATGATAAACTCATGTCATTTCCTAGAATATATATGTTAGTCAAAAAATCTAATATCAATAAAAATATATCATATAATTTTTTTTGGCAGATATCCTAAATTTATCTCGAATGACTAGAATTGAAATGCATACATGCAACAGGTCTTGCAATGAACTGCAGTAGAGAATCGGTAGCATTGAAATGCGATAGATATTATTCCAGTGTAAAGGTATGACGGGTATTGAGGCGAAAATGCGGCAAGCTCTCTGGCTGAATACATGGTCTTCTCCAACTACCCCAAAAATCACCCCTTGTACGATGAAGAAATTGCAAATATGCAACATGGCTTGCATTGAAATGCAATACAACGCCTTCTGCCTTGCAATGAAAAATACGATAGATATTAAGCAAATTGAAATTGCGCTCGGCTACCTAAGGTATCAGAAGCTAAAGCTAAAGCAAAGAAGCTTAAGCACAGACTATAGCTTCTTTTATAACACTCTGAAACCCCAAAACGATAGCAAAGTTTCGCTCATCTACTCGGACAGAGACTCGTTGCTGATCTTGTTCAAAGGTTTGACACTTATTGAGGCGGAAAATGCGACAAACTCCCACATGCTGAATACATGGATTTCCTAGACATACTCGAAATAAAATCATCACCTTTTCAATGAATCAAATAAATGACAGCTGGGACTACTGAAAAGCGGAATAGGCGACAAATACCCAAGTTAGATTATTTGATTGCAACCAATGTGTTACAGTATGTTGCTCGAGTCCGAGGCCACAAACCAGGTGCTAAGGGCATCAATTACCAAACACAAGTAAAAATAAAACAGGAAAAATACAGAGATACCCATAACCAGAAAACATACACACACATTGTGACCATACACAACATTCACGCGCAAGCATGACACCTTCAAACAGAACGTACAATTAAAAATTCTTCCGTTCTTCCGCTTAACCCTTTGCTGGTGAGCAGAGCCTTCAAACTTGCCGTTGATTTCGGCTCCCTATCATCTTCACTGCTTCCTTCACGTTATATTTCACCGGAGAAATGGAATGTCAGGAAAAGGATATATGCGTGTCATGAGCAAAATGGGCTTTGAACACACGAGGCTCTATCTTCAAGTGGTGAAAACACGTTTAATCGTCTGCGTCAGCCATCACCTTTGCGCGTTCTAATCAGACGTCACGCAGGTAACGTAGAAAACTTTGTATGCTAAGTTTGAGGTTATAAAATGCCTTATCCGTCATAACCCATAAACTGTCAAAGGCTTACATAAATAATAACAAAATCGATAAAATTTAACAGACATGGAATGCTTTGTCTAAATAAAAACGCGTTGTCCCTCGTTTCAACTCACTAAAAAATCTTCAAATTAGCGAACATGCCCTAGTAGAAAATACGAAATCAAACTAGGCGACAACTGCTAAAAAAAATCCAGTTTTACACATCCCTTAGAAGCTCAGAGGCAAAGTGTTGCTCTGAAGTGTAGAGGTTTGCACTGAAGCGCTTCGTCACTCCTGTTCTCTTAAAAGCAATAACACCATGATATGAAAATAATGTGCAAGTTTTTCCTTTAAGTATCAATTTCCAAATTCTGCTTGATAAAGTTGTTCCCATTTGCTCTGTACATAAGTACTAGGCTAATGCCTAAAGGTAGAGGTTTATATACGACTGCGACTTGTAATAGTTGCATAGTGTATAATTTCTAATGGTTGCTAATCAGTGATATCATGAAACATATAACCTAACGGTCGAAACATTTTTTTTAATTATTATACCAAAGAAATTCAATATAGAGTGTATCTCCTTGTACAAGACCAAATGCAACCGCTCATATCTGTCAAGAGTCTGTGCGGTGTCAAAACGAGTAGCCGCTTCTTTGCATGTTGCTGTTTGTGTATAGTTACAAGAAATACTCAAGGCCTTGAAATCAGCACTCCGCTTAACGCATAGCTGATGAATAAAGCAGCGGTTAATCCGCTTATATTTCAACGTTGTTTTTAATCGGTGTCTTCTTGATCACTAGTCCTTGCTTTTTAGATCAACGAAAACAACATGATTAAATATAATATGTTGATATGTAATTTTACTGCTGAAATAACTTCGATAGTCAAATCCGACAGCTGACCAAGAAAATATCGATCGCTTCTCATAGTTTTAGAAGAACATTTCACAAAAATAATAACTGTTCATAGCGAAAACAAATCTTGACCATGTTCTTCCTCTCGGGTTTTTGGAATGGAAAAACAGGATTAATGAAACAAGTAGCAGCTGGAGGAGAAATAAGCCTCTTTTAATATTAGTCGCTGACGAGATTGAGCTAAGCGGCATCTGAGCTCCTCTGACAGACCATGGCTTAAGCGATCGCATGCAATATAGCATGCGGGAGGGCTTGACGAGCTGGTTCTTTTCTGCTTCTTGGCTGCCTTGAAACATGCAAAGAACGATAGACCTTAATTGCTTCTGGTTGTGAGTGCAGCGGTAATCTTATACAGCTGCTAAGGTTATCTCCGGCACAGTCTCAACTCTTAATTGGTTGCGTCTGTAACGTCACCATGTACAAATCTTCGAGTCTTTATTCTGGCGCCTCTAACGCCGCCGAAGAACATCACAAGATGGTATTACCCGGAAGAATGATCTCGTACGTTGCAGGAACTTTTATTGCACAGACCATAATTTGCTGTGTTGTAATGCGTGTGGCCTGCATCTGACCGTGCTGGATAAATATTGGGAGTGCAGTGTGAGTTGCACATCAGTTGCCCGCCAGCCGCTATGTGAGTAGGTTAGTGTCGGTCACGGCACCGACTTGCAGAGCAGAAAGCTCTTATTCCTGGTCTATAGAATAGTGTTCAAGGACCTCATACACACAACATTTTTATTACACAAATTATTTGGAATGAACTCAGTCTTCATTTTTCTTTTACTTCAATCTTTCCAAAATGAATGAGAAGAAGTATATTGTCGATAAATGCTTATTTTTTTTGCAAATATGAGTTTAATAATATATTTCAAAATAAAATAATTTAGTTTCGATGGAGGGATGGGGGCGACCTAAAATCTTAAACATGTTTGTTCCCTTGTAGTATACGTCTATTGAACAAGATTTCGTCAATTTCTATCCATAAAAATGAATTCAGATTATTGTGATTTAGTTTCGTCACATCGTCTGGGATTTTCGAGAAAATTGCCAGCACATTTTGTCACATATTATTTATTTTTGCAATAAAATTATAATAATTGAAGAAGATCAAAACCGATAAGCGGGATACATGAACAATAACATCTTATGACCTGAAATAGGATTTCCGGGTGCCCAGTAGTCCTTCAATGCACTATAAGCTCGCCCTTCCATTTGGTGTGTGTAAGCCACAACACACATGGCAATAAAAATTTAAATAATGATAGTTTCAATACATCTATTATAAAAGTGCAAGTGAAAATTCACTCTCGCATCACTTTCACCCAAAGAACCTAATTCATTTCTTGTATTACCGTCACTCCTGTTTGTCTTATACCCAGAAAAACACTTTTTGCTTATCCACGCCTTGTAAAGAACCAACTAAAACAAACGCTCAGCGAGCTATTCAACACTCATTATCTGTCTCCCGCAGGCGAATACATACAAGTCTGCTCCGTCTAAATACGTGGTATAAAACCATGGAATATGTGCCGCCACTTTAATTGCTGCAATTTGTACGGCACCCTGGAATATCAGGGCGAGTCTATGTGAGACAAGAGACAAGTCGCCCACTTCGACCATCGGGATAACCGGTCACCAGAGGCTGTAGAAATCTAGAAGACGGTGAAGAATGCTTGTTTGCCACGTCAAGAATTCCTTTTTTCGTTTGATGCGCTGACACAAATCAGATAACAGCTGATGCGAATCCAGTCGTGGGTATTTGACAGGACCGGTTTGAATATCACATAAATTTCATTCATGAATTCAGACTACAAAGTAAAAGCCCACCACGCTAACACGCCCAGTGATTAGAATATGTCTATGTGTGATGACCGTATTATATCTGGGATGGAGTGATAACGTTGTAAGGGGGACGATGTTGGATACATTTTATCCTAATCATCTTGGCTTCATCGATCCGGAAAGAATTGCCCGTAGACTACAGCTGTGCTACTCTTAAGAGGACGCGAGTCTGCATGAGTTATTCCACAAGGGCAGACAAAACTAAACTAATCGAACAGTTCGATGAGAGTATGTGACCTAAATTGATGAACAATTGCTGGTCAAAGCTGAACGCTTGTCAAGGTGTCTTTCAAATAAGGTGACGACCACATGGGTGCATTCTGAATAGAGAGTTGAAAGGCCCAATACAATTCTCATTGTTATTGTCTGACTCCGTTCACGCGGTTTTAAGGTGGTTTATATTCTGTCGCAAGGGATCTCGATCATATTCTATGTTTATTGACTAATGAACTCGCTGTTCATGAGATTGATTTGTGATTCCTTTAGTTTCTGAACTCTAGTTTGATTTTGTTACATTGTGATGTATCTTGCAAGTACGATAGACGGCAGATTTGGGTCTATTTGCGTTTTGTTTTCGATATCCTAGCATGGAGATTGTACGTTTGTGAGCAAGGATATCGGAAAGAAAACGCGACAGTTCATTTTTTCGTCTCGTACTCTGCCCACTCCTGTTGCCCATAAAAGACTTCATTAAAGTGTAATGAATTATGGAATAACAAATCCCGATTATTTTATACTCTGCGCTTTTCGGTTCAAATAATTATGTTCAGGAGTAATATGGAGAAAATGAATCGAAAAACTGATAAAATGGAAACAAATATTGATAAGTATGCTTGGGGGTAACTTTCGTGGAGTGTCACTAATGGTCGAGTGGGGAGATTCGACCTAGAAAAGTCAATCGTTCAGTTGTCAAGTCGGGGTTTGAGCAGAAAAAGTTGAGCTTCCAGTTGAAATAGTCGAGCTTTGAGTGACAAAAGGTGATTTTCAAGTAACAAAAATCGAGTTTCGGATATCAAACAGCGAGTTTCGAGTTACATAAATAGCTCTCAATCAATTTTGATCATAAGCTTTGATGAATAATGAAACACGGCATGCATTTATTTTGCCTATTTCATATAGATCATTTCTGTATGTTTGCTTCTGACAAATCAGCTTAACGAAATCAAATCATCGAATGAGACCAATAACTGTCGATAAGGAAATGTTGCCGCTTAGTGTATTTGAAAAAACATTATAATCCATCTATTACGACTGGAACCCCAATGTGACAACAGTATTGCACAGGGCGCGCGCCCTGAAAGAGGGGGACAACCTCTTTCAGTAGCACAGCCTGTTAGGGCTACAACCTATAACATTAGCACAGTCTGTTAGGGCTACAACCTATAACATAAGCACAGTCTGTTAGGGCTACAACCTATAACATTAGCACAGTCTGTTAGGGCTACAACCTATAACATTAGCACAGTCCGTTAGGGCTAAGACCTCTCCCTGTAGAACAGCCTATTAAGGTTACAACCTCTTTCAGTAGCCCAGTCTGTTAGGGCTACAACCTCTTCCAGTAGCCCAGCCAATTAGGGCTATAACCTCTCCCAGTAGCACAGTTTGTTATTGCTACGACCTCTCCCTGTAGCACAGCCTGTTAGAGCTCCAACCTCTCCCAGAAGCGAAGCCTGTCAAGGCAACAAGCTCTCCCAGGAGCACAGCCTGTTAGGGCTCCAACCTCTCAGAATAGCGCAGCCTTTTAGGGCTAAATCCCACCCAGTAGCACAGACTGTTAGAGCTACAACTTTTCCCAGTATACACAGCCTGTTAGGGCTACAACCTCTCCCAGTAGCACAGCCTGTTGGGGCTAAAACGTCTACCAGTAACACAGCCTGTTTGGACTGCATGCAATCTTTCCCAGTAGCCCAGCCTGTTAGCGCTACAACCTCTCCCAGTAGCACAGCCTGTTGAGGTTACAACTTCTCCCAGTAACCCAGACTGTTAGGATTATAACCTCTGCCAGTAGCTCAGCCTGCTAGCACTACAACCTCTCCCAGACGCACAGCCTGTTAGGGATACAACTTCTGCCAGTAGCCCAGCCGGATAATGTGGGCGACTGGGAGTCTGACGATAAAACTATATAAGTATGGTTCGAAGAGTTCGTTTACACAAATTGTTGCTTGGGATTTCTTTCGAAATATCGCTGAACATAATATATCAGTTAGGAAATTTAGTACGTTCTTTTTAAAAGCCCTTGACCATCGCAAGTGTTTGGTTCGTGATAACAATGCACCTTCTCCCATACAAAAAAAAGTATATAACTCCAACACATACGCCATATCGTTTTTGACGTAGCAACAGCCACTTTACTATGTTGACGTCAAGATTTAACGCAGAAAATCTAACAACGTATAAACAAATCTCCTAGACCTATCAACAAGTATACCGCAACAACTGAACGGAATATTTGTAAATGAAAAGTAGTCTATCTTCATAACCGTTTTTCAGGTTGCGATAAGATTTTCACACGTTATGACTTCAGTCATCAAAATTTTGTGTGATTGTAGGCCTTTGAGAATGGGATGACCACATATTTGAACCAACGTGGTGACAACCCCCTTTCATAAACGGTACACCGATATATACACGTAAATCAGGGTACAACATTCGAGCACCAAGATAATTGTCCTCTGCGCTCAATGCTGATAAGATGAGGATTGAGCTGGTCGACGATTAAAGGGAATTCAAACTTCACTGGGAACACAAATACCAGCTGGTAAATTTTTAATTAACTGTACAATCAGAAAATATCGCAGGACCATACCAGTCAATTTATTCTAAATATGATGTTTCAATAGATTGACAATTTGTTTGAATGAACAATTGGAAAATAATTTCAGGCAAAGATTTCTTCCCCGATCCTCTCCTCAAGACGGCTTGAGTAAGCAGCTTTCAAACAACTTTGATACGACTTATTGGGCACTTAAGTGGATGATAATCCTAAAATGTACGCTTAAATGTACCTACAGCGAGCTGATCACTTGTTGATTGTTTGATCATTTTCCAAGATGGTGTAAATGGTCGAGGAAACATCGCGAACATCAATGAACGCGCGCGTTTTTCTTTGATATAGTGCCTGCAAACCATGAATTGATGCCCCTCAAAATGATTTCGAAGGGCACCAGAATTTTGGCCAACCTAAGTGACGGAAATTTCGTACCTCTGGTAATTCTTGATATCTTTGTTTGGTTGTTCAAACGTATATAAACTTCCGCTATGTTTTTTTCCGAGATGTGTTTACATTGTTGTTCGAAACATAACATGGAGCTATTTCGACTTTAACTCCGGCCGTACTGTCCTTATATTAGGGTTATACATCATCATGATAGCACCTCGGTCTGTAATAATTCATCACCAGCGAGCAAATCTCGTGCCGTTTTTTTTATTGCAGTAGAGTAAGTGAATGTTTTTATTTCTCTTCAGAAACGGACAAATGTTTGATTGGGCAAGGCATATGCGTAAACAAAAGGTCCTTCGCGTAACGAAATAGGCTCAACTGAGACGTTAGTCGAGTGAGGGGACAGCTGTCACTGGTAGCTGAATAAATACATGTAGACATATAAATCCGGAACCACTGAATCAGGTGAAAACAATTTAGAAATAGGCGAATCAAAGAAGGAACTATTCAGCTTTCACTACGGCAGTCGGGAGAGCTCGGCGTTTGATGCAATATGTTGGGCACGGAAAATGTTTTTATTGTAAGGATAAATGTTTCAACGTTTCACACGCACCTAATCCTGTGAAGTACAGTTATCCCACTATAGTTGTAATAACTACACTAAAGTTGAGACGTGAAATGAAGGTGTTTGACAACACAAGAAAACGACTTTATATATACCGTAACCAAATAAATTTCCTTAAAGTTTCATGCATACATAATTTTTAGTTCCTCACTAAAGCTTTATAGGAAAAGAAAACTTTAGTTGAAAAATTCATATTGTAGTCATGGGGAAACGCAATTACAGAAATAAATGACTGTATTAGCCTGATTTGAAAGTTTAAAACGTAATTTAGCTTCTTCGCTGTAGATTGCTTGTTACAGAAGAAACACATGTGACCATCCAACCTTTAATAAATTATCAAAATGTGTACAATTGTATTTGTCTCAAAATCGATCATACATGAAATTTGCATGTCTTATTTCAATTCCTTCACATACGCAGCGAAAAATAAACATTTACATCCCATCTTAAACTTGTATCATTAGCACGTTTTATTTCGCTGCGCTGCTATTTTTTAATGTTTTTTGAGAATCGTTTTAATTATCAACCTCAAGAAATGGTCCTATGAGTTTTTTTCAGTTTTGGAGAACAAGTTCAAAAATTTACACATTTGATTATGTCATCATTTAAGTATAATACAAAATAATTATTAGCCGACAAAGCTATAATGAATGACGTTCTGAATGAAACCCTTATATTTGAACTTGTAACATACAAAATTTAGGTTGAGGAATTTCATACATAATTGCATTCTCGTCAGTGTTATCGATAGATTCAATTTATTTTCTATCTTTAACTTAAGAGATGTCAATAAAAAAATATTCTATCCCTACAGAGAAGTAAAACGAAATATAGGAATTGTCGAAACTGCTCAATGAATGCTATAATTTGCTGCTTCGCCCACTCTCCTCACCATTGCATATCCAATCGCAATATTGTCTGAGTGGAAGAAGACTCACCGAGGGGGGTGGTAGCACGCGACGCGTGTGTGCGACCTCAGGGGTGCTGTTGTCACCCCCTCAATCATGTCCAATTATGCCAATTCAAATGTGCGTCCCAATAAACTAAACGACAACGTGCATTACAACTCTTCATTACACGATTTCAACCAGTAAAGGAAAAAAGGGTTCATTTCATTTAAAATAAGTGTACCTTCTAATAGAATAGATAACTAATGAACAGATATACCATCAACGTTGGAATCTTCCTTTCGGAACTCGAAACTGCTTTCAATTACTAGAAAGTCTCTTGTGGTAACTCAAAACTCGCTGATTAATTGTCCATCAAAAATGACTTTTTGATCCTCGAAACACGCTTTGGTTACCTAAAACTCTAGTATTATGACTCAGAGTTTGATTTTTTCAGCTCTAGGTTGACTTCAACAACTTAAAACTCGCGTTTTTTCACTCGTTATTCGTTTTAGTGTGTCAAACCTCCATTTTTTTCAATCCCAACTCGAAACACACTTTTTAAATTAAATTCAATAATCCCAACTCGAAACTCGACCATCCGTACTCGAAACTTCTCCACTAAACTATTTGAAATTCGATTTTTCACAAAATATCTTACGGGGAGATATATTGCATCGTACAAGTGAATTGACGAATAAAAGTCACGCTGAAATTTTAAGTAGAATGAAATAATGAATGAAAACAACTGTACGTTCAAGTGAGAAATGCCTGAAGTGTAACGCTGCGGAAGGGGTGGGGCATCACTGATTGGGCCGCTGCATGGGGGTGTGGCAAGCCTATAGAGCAACAATCTTATTGAAAATCATTTGAGGTATATTTTATGCGCTTAAATTAATCTAGTAAAAATTTGTGTAGCCAGCCAGGGCATGGCAGACAAATCGAACCAGAAAGCAAAAACGCACATATTACCATTTATTTTTGCGTGCACAAGAAGCGTATCGACAGTGCATGTTGCAATTAAGATTTAAATGTTAAAAGCCCTGACTCTGGTCATGAGGCCGTGTGCCGCTTACGAAATAGTTCTTCAATGTAATCAGTACGTTTCCTGACAATACTTCGCTGTCGCACGTCGAGCGAAGGGCCACCATTAATAGACGGAAGGTGTCATTATACCTCAATGCCAGTTTATAAACATTATTTAGCGGACATTATTCCACAGGACGAACGTCATATTGTATGTAAATTTGATTTGCTTCAACTCTGATTGGTGAGGAACACGTCTGTAGAGAACCTTTGTGTGAGGTGGGACAAGCCTGTATAGTCAGGTTGATGTAGGGTTGGATTGACATGCCAATAGAGGGCCACCATGAGGGTATGGGAGAAGTCAGTAGACTAACGCTCTGTGGGGTGCATGGTACAGGTCATTAGAGAGCCGCTGTGTGGGGAAGATCATGTCTTTAGAGAACCGCTGTCCGGGGCTGGTACAATCCTGTAGAGGACAGCTGTGATGGGTCGGTACATCCATGAAGTAGACCGCTGTGTGGGGGATGATCATGTCTGTAGAGGACCGGTTGCTTGAGTGAAGGTCATGTCTGTAGAGGACAGCTGTGAGGTGTCGGTACATTTGTGTGGTAGACCGCTGTGTGAGGGAACGTCATGTCTGTAGAGGACCGGTTTGTTGGGTACGATCATGGCTGTTGAGGACCGCTGTGTGGAGTGGTACATTTGTGTGGAAGACCGCTGTGTGAGGGAACGTCAAGTCTGTAGAGGACCGCTTTGTGGGGTACGATCATGTCTGATGAGGACTGCTGTGTGGGGTAAGATCATGTCTGTTGAGGACCGCTGTGTGGGTTAAGATCATGTCTGTTGAGGACCGCTGTGTGAGGTAAGATAGTGTCTGTAGAGAACCGCTGTATGGGGTAAGATCAGGTCTGTTGAGGACCGCTGTGTGTGTTAAGATCATGTATGTTGAGGACCGCTGTGTGGGGTAAGATCATTTCTGTTGAGGACCGCTGTTTGGGGTAAGATCATGTCAGTTGAGGACCACTGCGAGGGGTCGGTACATTTCTATAGAATACTGCTGTGTGTGGTATGTCATGTTTGTAAAGGACCGCTGTGTGTGGTATGTCATGTCTGTAAAGGACCGCTGTGAGAGGTCGTGACATTCTTGTAGAGGACCGTTGTGTGTGAAAGACTGTCATGATGTAGAGAACCGCCGTGTGTGAAGGGACATGCTAGATATAAAAACTCTGTGTCGGGTGTGAAATGCTTGAAGAGGAGTGCCGTGTGGGCGTGGAGATGCCTTTAGAGGACCGCAATGCACGATGTACGGTGCCTGTAAAGGACCGCTGTGTGGAGGTGGAACATGTATGTAGAGGACCGCTGAGTGGGAGTGAAGCAAGCCTGTAGAAGACCGTTGCGGGAGGGGGACTTTCGTACAGGGAACGCTGTGAGGGTGTAGCAGGGGCAGCTGGCATGCAGCCAGCAGTAGTGTTCTTTAATTCCCTTCTTATATTAGGAGGCCAGGCCAACTTTTGGTCTGTTTGTGCTCGCATGGTTGCATTTGTAAGGCGATACCGTCGACCTGAGGTTACTTGGCTGCTGAAACTCAGGATTCTGTAACATAAGTTGCGATGGTAACGGGACGAACTAATGCCGATAAGTTGCGATGTTAACGGGACGAACTAATGCAGATAAGTTGCGATGGCAACGGGACGAACTAATGCAGATAAGTTGCGATGGTAACGGGACGAACTAATGCAGATAAGTTGCGATGGTAACGGGACGAACTAATGCCGATAAGTTGCGATGGTAACGGGACGAACTTATACAGATAAGTTGCGATGGCAACGGGACGAACTAATGCAGATAAGTTGCGATGGTAACGGGACGAACTAATGCAGATAAGTTGCGATGGTAACGGGACGAACTTATGCAGATAAGTTGCGATGGTAACGGGACGAACTAATGCAGATAAGTTGCGATGGTAACGGGACGAACTAATGCAGATAAGTTGCGATGGTAACGGGACGAACTAATGCAGATAAGTTGCGATGGTAACGGGACGAACTTATGCAGATAAACCCATTTCTGGCGCCACTTTTCAGATTGCAGAGATACAATTTTTCCGGTGCAATATTCAAGGGATGTAACAGTGGCTGTGGAACAAAGACGTTGGTGTTGAAGACAGAAAATGGATTGCTCGTGATTATAGATCGAGCTATAAGCTATTTCATTTGTGATTCTTGTTGGCTCCTCAATAGTCTGTTCTAGTTTCAGTCTTCTAATTATTGAGCCCAATTTATTTGGCTTTAATTGAAATCTCCTAATACGTATTTGTTCTTTTTCAAATTAGCTGTTGTCTGGAGATTAGTGTGTAGCTGAATGACTGGTTGCTGGCTTTGGGTGGCCTGTAAAGGGCCACGACAATAAAAGATTTGGTTTTTCTTACATGGACGGTAATCCAAACATCGTAAACTTGGTCTCCGTTTCCAACCGCCATCAATGTCCTGGTTTTGTACTCACTTTTGGTGAAGATACAAGCGCCGCCTTCTCTCATAACTCGGCCATTTCTGAGCAGTTCGTATCCATCTATTTGAATAAAATTACTGTCCATGATGGGTGCAGGCCATGTCTCAGTTAGACAGAGTATATCAACATCTACAAGGTAAGTGAGCAGCTAAGTAACACAACATGTCCACCTCAGCTTCGAGAATGATCGGTATTTACCTCATAATCAACCATTACATAATTACTAATATAGATAATGAATTAGAAACTCCCAGCAGTGTTACATAAATGAGAATGAGAAATTGCAACGTTATGACAGTCTTAATGAATGTTTAATGGGATATTTTTTTCATTATATAGGTTTACTGGTTCTATTGATACAAGTAACGTTGCTGAGAGAAAGTTTTCAATATCCATTCATTATTTTCTATTGATATTGCTGAATGCTCGGTAATTATAGTGATGTGGCGGCATTTGATTTTATACGCACCTCTCCTAGTAAGAAGACCACCCCGCAGGATGTCAACCCCTTTCCTCCTCGTTCTCGTTTAATTGTCTTAGACTTCGTTCTCACATATTTACGAAGTGATTGCATTTCTTTTGTTATATGTCAAGTTATTCAATTATAAAAATGTCAATTGTTACTTTCCAGATGACATTTACACACTAGGCGATTTATTTTCGTCGAGACTGCTCACAGCCTCGCAATCAAAAAGCTGCAACCCCAACATGCAATTAATTGATTCATATTTATTTCTTGGGCGAATGGGTAAGGATCGGTATGAGGAGGCCAAGAGAAAAATCATTCTTCATGGTCAACTCTCTGCTTTGACATGAACAGGGCTTAGTAATTAAAAAAATAATCGTTATCTAGAATGTTATGCTTGTGCAAGAGCCTTCACAAGCGAGTTTTTTCCAGCATTCCGAGCAAGCGTGTGCCCCGATGCCCGTCACAGCCGCTGTCGAGTCAGAACTATATATTGAACTGAAAATATTCAGATCATATTCCATCCATCCTCTGAACACTATGCCTACCCGATAAATATTTGGCAACAAGTGTTTGTTGATCAAGCACGGGAACCCAAATTCCTTTAGCCCAATAACTTAAGAGACATCAGTCAGAGCTTCGATCAGAGGTGAAGCAATGGAGCAGCTGCATGAAAAAAAAACATCGTACAGAATTATAATATTTTGTGAGTAGCACTAGTAGAAGTATGTTCCATAGGGACAGTAGGGGCAGAAAATTCGCTTCTGGTTAGGGTGTACCGTTGAAAAAAAAAAATATTTGATCACGTGGAATAAATTTAATATTCAATTTTTTTGAGATTAAATATTATTTCAAGAGCTGCTCCATTTATTATACAAAATCCAACATCTACGAAGTAAAAAATGTAGTGAGATAAATTCATGTAATATTTCTTCACAATCATAATCGTTAACGAGCCCGATGGAGATAGCTCCCTAATTCAATCTCATCTTAATCGTTAACAAGGATCTTCACAAGTGCACTTGATTTCGCGCAACCGAAATTTTGTTCACAATTTTTATCAGTGAAATAGGGTCCATTTAATAACATGGTAGTCAATTAGAGCGACAAAATAGTCTAATAATTTTTTAGCAGCGTATTTTATAATAACCATCATAAAAAATGGGAACGAATCATTTTTTCATTCTGCGTGTATTAACACGTTCTAGTATTACTTCTACTCATCGCAAACTCTGATCTGTTCTACTTCCATATAAACAGGAGATTGTTGGTACATAATAGTTTGGCTTCCTAACAATACATAAATTTAGCTCATTGGAGTGATGGTTAAATCGCTTTGATCATCGGTCAAATTCAGCTGTTGATCTTGAACGCGGCAGTGTGGCAAATTGATAATGTTCTTCTTTGTCTGACACAAGACATATGGGTCAAGAGACGGATGTTTTTTAAAAGATTGTTCAATCACTTTGTAGAGCACCCGGAAAAGTAATAACATATTATTTAACGCCAACACTGGCCTAGGAAAACGAAATGGTGAATGTTTAAAAGTCTAGTGCATCTTTAAGGTGTGACTTAGTGGACTGGATATCCCACGTTTGTCCCCCTTGTATTCCCCACCTCAATCCATTCCTTGAAGCCCTGTGCTGCCGATGGTAATTCCTGTGAGGAAAATAACGGCACCTACAATCTCGGAAAACACGGAAATTGTAGAAAACTAATGGGCCGAATTGGGTACTTAGATTAGAGCAAGGAAAACAAACGAGCACAAGTGCTCATGTCGAGTGTTTCCTTTGAAAGAAGTGAAAGAAGAGTGGGGGATAATCAACGAGGCTTTAAAAATTCCCGCACACATACAGAAAGGAGAAGGACCACCACTACTCGCACCACTACCTACTACAACCACCCCACTACTACCGAGGGCATTTTAGCCTCGTAGAAGAAAAGTTCGAGTGTCAGGACGGCAGAAAAGAAATATTTAGATTCTAGGCGATCGCATCTCAGACGGTCGGGCGGAGATGGCCACGCCTACACGCTCAGCGGACTCACACTTTTCTTCGAGCGCATGCCTGTCGGTTTGACCCAGAGGTTGGGTCAGACGGACTCCAACTAGTTATTGAGTCTACTTCCAAAGGAGCATATGGGAATTAAATTTCGACAAGTATGTGCACATTTAGAAGAACAGCACACCCAGTTGCCCGAGTAGTGGTCCTCCCACATGTGCAAAAAAGATTGAGTCTTCTGTACGCAAGCGGTTTCTTGAAGGCTGTCGCGCTTCAAGGTGAGACGTCGGAGTGACATCTCATAGGAATAGACCTGCCCTTGGCTGATCTAGAGTCTAGGTGAAAATTTTAGAAATGTCGGGAAATTTTGATAAGTTCAAATGAAGGAGAGCTCCATGCCTAGTTTCCTAAGAGTGGTTCTTCCTAGTGTTCAGTAGAGTAAGTCTCTGAACACGTGTGGTTGATCCTACATGAGCATTTTATGTGAGATGTCAGAAGGACATCCTGGAAGAAAGGGAAGAAAAGGGATAATGAGAGTAGCATCGTGTCGTCTGTGTCCTTCCATAGAAAGGTAGTCACCCTACCTTCTCTCCTTTCTTTTCTCTCCCAACAGGGAGAGTTGAAAAGTAAGGATAAAATACCATTTCGTCGGCAATGTCTCTCCGTAGGAGGACTCTCAATGCTTAACAATGGATGATATGTCTAATCAACGTCGTACCGCAAAGTTGAGCAAACTCTCCTCATGGTGCGGTTTCGATTTTCGCATATCATGGGGTATGGGGGTGAGCCGCCGTTGCGGCTCATTGGTAAGCGTCACTGAGTCGCCACAGACTTCCCCCGCTCTGATTCGTAATTGTTATCTATCTTTCCCCATTTTTCTCCTCGCTTTTCTCTCAAGCGGGAGGGTATAAAAGGGAAAAAAATACCATTGGGTCGGCAAGGTCTCTCCATAGGGTAATACTCATTGCCTCAACAATAGATGAAATCTGTCGAATCTACGTCGTACCTTAGAGTTGAACAAAGCTCTCGTCCTGGTGCGGGTTCAATGTTTGAATATCATGGGGTGTGGGGGTGAGTCGCCGGCAGACTTCACCCTCACTAGTTTGCAAATTTTGACTATCTCTCCACATTTTCTTCATTTCTTTCCTCCCAAACAGGAAAGGTAGAACAGTAAAAAGGAAAATGCCATTGTGTCGACAAGATTTTTCCGTAGTATCCATTGCCTACAGCAATGGATGATACCCGTTGAATCTAGACCGGATCACAGAGTTGAGCAGGAGTTCTTTTCTTAGTGCGTGTTTGATTTACATATATCATGGGGTGTGATGGTGAATACTGGCACCGTACCACATAGGAATATCAAAAATAAAGAGTAAAAATATGTGGTATCCATCCAAGTCTTCACCGCCGCATCGAGTTGAACAAGCCCTCGTCTTAGGCGGTGTCGATTCTCCGGATACCATAGTCCCTGCAACTGCTTGTCCCGTTGGGACAGCAGACAGCCTCGTGAGCTAGCGGGATGGGTGAATGCGAGTACCGTTACGGGGTCACACCCAGTACCGGTGTCCCTGTCGTGGGTTTAGGGGTGGATGCGAGTCGCCGTAACTCCTCTCACCCGGTGAATTCCTAGAATTATCGTTCCCGATATATTGTTAGTCTCTGTATTTGCAATGCAGTAATATCAGTACCTGTAATTGCAATGGTAATGGTAGAAAGCGTTCCGTTCCGATATAAAGTTTTTCAGTCGCTTGAGTTGGTCAGCAATAGCAATCATTTTATTGTTACTGATAATGAAATTATGAGTAATAATTAACAACTGCTACTACCAGCGACATGCTATTATTGTTACTAATAATGGATTCATTAGTAGTAATAGCTTGGATTTTGAGGAGAGCCGTGTCATGCTCCTTCCCTATATCACTGGTTTGCATTTTTGCCTATATCTCCCCATTTTTCTCCTTTCTTTCCTCTCCCACAGGGAGGGTAGAAAAAAAAATGCCATCGTGTCGGTAAGATTCCTCCGTATTAAGATATTTGTTACCTTCATCAATGGATGATACCCGTTGAATCTAGACCGTATCACAGAGTTGAGCAGGAGCTCTCTTCTTGGGGTTGGTTTGATTTACATATATCATGTGGTGTGGTGGTGAATGCTGGCACCGTACCACATAAGAATAATAAAAATAAAGAGTAAAAAAGTATATGGTATCCCTCCAAGTCTTCACCGCCGCATCGAGTTGAGTAGGCCCTCCTCATAGGCGGTGTCGCTCTCAGAATACCATAGTCCCTGCATCTGCTTGTCCCGTTAGGACAACAGACGGCCTCTTAGGCTAGATGGATGGGTGAATGCAAGTACCGTTACGTGCTCACACTCAGTACCGGTTTTGACGGATTCAGAGCCACCTACCGCAGCCGGTAAGTTGTTCCAGACCCGTGAGATTGCGATCGGGAAAAAGTGTTGCGATATAGGTGTAGCGAAACGTTTTCCACAAGTTTTGCCCCGTTATTTCGGGTACCAATACGTAGTCCCTGTCGAAGAGGAAGACAGGACTCACGTTGTTGAATCCCTTCAGGTATTTGAAAGTTTCAATGAGCGGGCCATCAGCCTTCGCTGCTCAAGGGTGATGAGGCCAAGCTCTTTGAGCCTATCCTCGTATATGTGGTGGCGTAGCTGCGGGATGAGCTTAGTTGCACGATGCTTGATTCGTTCCAGTTTGGCTATATCCCTCATAATGTGTGGACTGCATGCCTCATAATGTGTGGACTGCATTGACTGCATGCTCAAGGTGGGGACAGACGAGGGACGTGTACAACTGCAATACAATGTCCTTCGTTTTGCAGAGGAAGTTACGGGAGATGTAACCAAGGTTACGGTTAGCTAACTTGTAACTTTCTTCGACCTGCACGTTTCATTTCATATTTTTCGCGATAAGGACACCCAAGTCTCTACGCTGGTCAACAGTTGCAAGATCGCTTCCTGCCATTGTGTGGTTAAAGTTGACATTGCGACACCCCATGTGCATAACTGTACATTTTGCAACATTGAAGGGCATCTGCCACGCTTCCGACCATTTTTTTTTTCAAGATCTCGTTGAATCTCAACTCTGTCTCTCTGCCTCCATGCTGCATGGCAAAGCTTTGTGTCGTCGGCAAATTTCGATACCTTGGACAGAAGCCCCGCATCCATGTCGTTTACATAGATGAGGAAGAGGACACAACCCAGGACTCTGCCCTGGGGTACCTCAAAGGTAACAGGGGCCCACTCGGACAAAGCCTGGCTGATGCTGACTCTTTGCTTGCGTCCTGTTAGCCAGGCGCGCCACCAGCAAAGTACGTTGCCACCAATGCCGAGCTCAGAAATTTTGTGTAACAGTCTCCTGTGCGGCACCTTCTCGAAGGCTTTTTGGAAGTCTAGGTAGATTACATCCACTGCCTTGCGGCGTTCGTACACATTGATCAACCTCATTGAAGAAGTCCAGCAGATTCGTCAGACAAATTCTCATACAGCGGAAGCCGTGTTGAGTGTCAAGAATGAGTCTTCCAGATGAGAAACGAGATGATTTCGTATCAATCACTCGGTGGTTTTGCACACGATTGACGTCAAGCTGATCGGTCGATAGTTGCTGGGCGATTGTCGGTCACCTTGTTTGAAGATTGCCGTGACATTGGCAACTCTCCAGTCTTCGGGGACCTCGCCACTCGTCTACGATAAGTTGAAGATGTGGGTTAGGGAATCCGCCAATTGTTCTCATGTTTCCTTGAGAACTCGTGGGTGGTGTCCATCGTGACCGATAGATTTGAAAATGTCCAGTTCCTCAAGTTGTTTGGCAACTTCTTCTCTTGTGAACGCAATGTCGTTGAGGCTGACTTCCCCAGCGTAAACAGTATCTCGTTCGTAGCCGGGGCCCTCAACTGTGAACACTGAACAGAAGACGCTATTCAGGACACTGGCCATGTCCTCAGGTGACGTTCTGAGGACACCAACTCAATCCCTTAGCGAACCAACTGAGTTCCTAACAATCATACGCTCGTTGACGTAGTGATAGAAATTCTTTGGTTTCTCATTGGCGTTATCCGCAATATTTTTTGCTTGCGTGCGCTTAGAGGATCTGACTAGTCTAGTGGCTGTCCTACACGGCAAGCAGTGCAGTTCTGCCGCCTCTTCGGTGTTATCTTTCAGTCGTTGCGCATTTAGTTGATCGCGACGATTCAAGGCTCTTGCAGCTTCGACGTTCACCAAGGGGCCTGATGCTTTGAGCGGGATCAATTGTCTTCAAGGATATACATCGGTCGCTAGCCTCGCGAAATCTCTCGTTGAGGATACGGCAGCAAGCTTCCACCGTACCTTCTTCGAGTTGTTCGTAAGTTAAGCGCACTTAGTTGTTCTCTCAACCAACTCTCGGAAGTCTGCTCGCGCGAAATTGGGGCGGCGTATAGCTCCCTGAATGGCTGGACGGGGCACTTCAATGGTGAATTCCACCGTGTTGTGTTCAGCACCTCCCAGTTTGTTGCCAACTAAGATGTGGCCGAAAAAGCGTTCCTCAGTTTACATGACTAAGTCCAGTATGTTGTTCCCCCGGGTTGGTTCACGAACATACATACTGGGTCATGCCGTTTTCGGCGATAAACTCCGTTAGTTTATTGCCCGGGGCCTGTAAAGTTAGGCTCACCCAGTCAATATAAGGGAGATTGAAGTCGCCAAAGATGATAGTCTCGTGATTATTTGAGACTATTTATTCCAGCTTCTCATAGAGCTGGTCATCTTGTTCCGCAAGGGTGTGGCTGTTGCGGTATACCATTGCCAGCTTCAATGTCGCATGGGTCACTTTGATATCTGCGTTGAGTATTTTGCAAGAAACTGTTGCGAGCGTTGCTCTAAGAAATGGATACAGTATCTCCTTAATGTATAGCACGGACCCGCCCCTTCGTTTATTAAGGGTGAATTTGTCCGCGCTGAACATTTTGAAGCCCGGGAGCATTATCTTTGCTGCTAAGTTTTTACTCTGGAGATCGAGCCATGTTTCGTAAATGCCAATGACATCAAACGAGTGCAGGGTCGCCAGTCCCCTCAGTTCGTCGAACTTAGGAGCATATGACTGCGCGTTACAGAAGTAGACCTTTAGACGATCCGTGTCTCAATCTTCGACATCTTCATCATTAAGGGGGGCTCGACCAGGCGGCTGTGGACCAGGATCTTGACCCTTCTTAGAATTGCCTTCTTGTGAGCCCTGTAACGCATCTACCGTGCCGCAGATTCTTCCTCTTGAAGCGACTGATCGACCGGTCATCGCTCCCGTCCGGGAATCTGCTGCGAGCACGGAGTCTCTAGGTAGGGTTCCCTGTGGCCAAAACTGGACCCTTTAAAGCACGTTGGCCCCCTAACATTTGGACATAGTATTTCTTAGCGTTTAGTTGGAGTAGTCCACCAAGTCGGGCATTTCTGACATCAATCAGGTGTAGGCTGTCTCTTAGGAACAGATCGGGCTTCTCCCGAAAGTCATCAAACATGTCGATTAAGGATACTCCATCGAACTTGCAAATGATCTCGAGGGCTCGATTTGTATAGGTTAACTTACTATACAGCTCGTCATCATTATTCATTCGCGGTAAGATGGATGTGATAGCCGCTCGATCCGTTTTTGCCTTGAGATTGGAAATCAGCTGCCTATACTTGGCTAGCAGATTCTCCGACCTTGTCCTTTTAAGATCATTGGTGCCTACATGGCAGATGATGAGTATCTCCCGGCTGGAAACTACAACCTCTGCATGGGCACCTCTTTCATTTTCAGTCATGGCACCGGGTTTGCAAATAACCCGCCTCCTTGCCTTACACCTATGAGCAAATTCAACCGCCTGGTGTCTGACGATAAAGTTACCTAAGACAAGTGTCTCAATTTCGCCGTCCAGGTTCGTGAACCTCTCAAAAGTGTTCCATATTGGCATCACAAACGCAGGCCGGTTCACGAAGGTGAACCGGTTCTGGACCTGCAGAAATCCATCCGAATCTACGCCGTCAGAAAAATGACACCGTAGTTATTTCTAGGAAGCATATATGGGATTTTGATCTGTAGAGGGTATGTAGGTCACATCAATATACCTCAACGTGTCATTTCCCCACAAACACAGTGAATTGTGTTTCTCTGCTATTTCTTAATCATTATCCATTTGTGATCTTTAACGGGGTAATGAAGTGACCTGGCTTAGAGACCTTTTTAGCTCAGCATTGGAGTGTTAAAAAGATGCATTTATCTTATGTGATATGAATTTTTGCATATATTATTTTGACGTGCCGGAAAAAAAGTATATTAACCTCAATTTGTTATTGCTAAGGATCAACATATTTTCCTTAGCATATGCCGTTGCAGAGACTGATATGAATATCATGGGATTTTTTAAATAGTCAGTTAACCATGCAAGTCAGGAACGAGTACCGCGCGTATATGACCAAGCTCGTACCGAGGAATTGATCAAGATGGGGTGAGCTGGAATAAGTTCTGAATCATTCCTACAGTCCGTGCCTGTATAATTGGATCCAAGACTTTTCTTAATTGGAACTTCCCAAGGAGGAGGCTGCGGTCCCAATTCCCGTTTCTAGCGCCGCGCATGTTTTCAAGTCTGACTCGTAATCCGTGCCGCTCTCGTGTTCTGTCAAAGCTCGTTTGATGCATAGACATACTACACCAAAATTAAATGATGTCTTCAAACACATTTTCATCATAAAGTTGAGTGACGACTATTTACGCGGTTCAGGTTGCCTATAATGAATGCTAATCAACGATAAGCCAAAGTTTTTTCTTATGTTTGTATTAACTTCCAATGCCGAGTGTAAAGTCAAAACTTTATAGGAGGAGAATTCCGGGTAAATCCATTGGGAAAAATGCCTATCGTCATTGCTCTTCCTTTTAGTAGCAGAGTTGTGGAAAATCGCACGTGTGTCAAGTACCGAAACAGGATACTCAAGTTTGCATGTACCTGTGCATGGGGAAACATTACCTCAAGATCGAGTGAGGGAGAAACGGGATTGTTGAATCAACAAACAACATGAACAACACAAGTTAATGGACGGCGGACAAAGACAATACCTGTTTGCCTACGCTCTTTGAACAATCAATCGGCTGATGGTAACAAGATTGCATTCAGTTTGTCAGGTACTTGATAAATATAAGTGTTATTTTGATACACTGACAAATGCCATGCATGCAGTAGAGTCTCTAGTTAATAGTACGAGTCAGTGGGTGTTATCTTTGAACATAAGAAAGCGAACGAAGGCAAGGGGTTTCAATATATTCACTCTAAAAATAGTACAACTTCTCGTTATCCAATTACTCTTTGACGAAACTATTTGTGCACTCTGATATCAGCCCGTTGAACGTTTTGGAGTAAATACATGCCTCTACGCAGCTGAAGCCGCCCCGCCGGCGATGGCAACATGACATTGTGCACTAATGAGGCCGTTACTGTCTTGTACTGCCATCTAAGTAAGATGCCGAGAATTATTGTGCTTCTCAAGCTAGCGTTCCATGGGTTCATTTTTTGTTCGGCAATCTAATTATCGGCATAGGACGATGCACGATATTATGAATACTATATACTAAGGTTATAGTAATCTTGTATTTGGTAGTAGTAGTGGTAAGCATATGGCGGGCTGAAGAGTCCATTCTAGCAGTTCTCCGAATTTAAATTTTCAGTCCAAATAGCCCAGGCTAACGTCATATTTTCTTGGCATGGGGTGGATTAATCCCCAGTGTTTATTGCGGTGGTTTTTAAAGAATCATACGTTATAACCATTAACCACATCATGTGGTAGACGATTCCAAATTGTTGGTATCTTGATTGGAAAGAAGTTCTCGGCCACTGATGTTCTCAATGGTTTTAGCTGCAATTTTCGCCAATTGTTGCTCTTCCTTGGGATATAACCTCTGTAAAAGAGGCCCTCAGGGCTAGCTCTAGTAAACCCATTTAGGCATTTGAAGGTTTCTGTTAACTGACCTCTGAGTAGTCTTTTTCCAAGAGATATCAGTTTAAGTTCGTCGAGTCTCTGCGAATATGTCTTATTTCTCAGTTCCTGAACCAATTTGTTAATATTTCTTCTTATGTAAGGGACCTGAATTGTACTGCAAATTCCATTTGAGGTCTGACGAGTGTAGTACGTAACGGAAGCAGGATGTCCCTGGACTTGTAGTGGAATTGCTGGATGTAAAGCCAAGGCCTCTATTGACTTTCTTGTAGCTTGCTTACACACAGTTTTTCCACGTGAGATCTTTGGGGCTCAATATTACAAGGTTTCGTTGTTGGTCGATTTCAGTCATATGCTGGTCTGACATCACGTAAGCAGAATATTGATTTTTTGATCCTATGTGCATAACAATGCATTTTTCAGTATTAAAGTTCATTTGACACTTATCAGACCAGTCCACTAACATCTTAATATCTCTTTGGATAGTTATGCGATCTAGCTAACAGTGCACTTCGTGGCAACTCAGTCTGCTTTGTGGCAGCTCACAGTCCGCTTTATGGCAACTCACAGTCTTCTTTGTGGCAGCTCACAGTCCGCATAGTGACATCTCACAGTCCGCTTTGTGGCAGATCACAGTCCGCTTTGTGGCAACTCACAGTCGCTTTGTGGCAGCTCTCAGTCCGCTTTGTGGCAGTTCACATGTGTTTTCGGTATGTTGCAGGGAATAGTACTCAAGAGATTTGGAAACCGAACGGATTGTGCAATTATCAAGGAACAGTGAGGCTTTTTGAGTGGTAGTGAGCGTACCTATAAAATTTTAAAAGGAGACGAGTCTGGAAGAAGTACATTGCAAATTGAAGGGATGTGTTATGTGCCTTCACGAATCTGGAAAAGGCCTACGGTAGGCTCAACAGAAGGGTTATATGGAATGGGTTGCGTCTGTACGGAATGGGTGTATATTTGTTGAAATCGGTTCAGAGAATCCACATTGCCAGTGGAGTATGAGTCAGAGTAGGGAGGGAGGTGAGTGCTTGACTTACAAGGAAAGTGCGACTGAGACGAGGCTGCGTTATGTCTCCATGGCTGTTCAATCTCTACATGAATGAAGTTGTCAAGGAGGTGAATGCGAATGTATAAGGGTCATGGCCTAGAGCTGTTAGGGAGGAACACATAGGCGGAGTTGCAGATGATACGGCACTGGTGTCGATGAGAGCAGAATCAATGTCCTTCTGAATGAAGAGTTATTTGAAGAATTCAGCGTGTTAAGTGCCGGGGCAATCATGTTGAGAAGACTGAACTCGTGGAAATTAGGGGAAGTCCCGCGTGAATAAACTGTGTAACGTGTTGATTGCTCTGAAGAGTGCAATGAGCTGTAGGACGTAGGGTATGGAAGCAACGAGAATGTTTCATGAGTGGGTAGATGTCCCAGTTGTGCGTTTCGGAGCTTAGACTTGGGGGTGAGAGCAGAAGAGAGAAGATGCATGGTTGAACGTATGCGAAAGGAAATGTTTGAGAATCATTCTTGGGGTGACGCTGAGAGTCAGGATCAATAAAAACGTTATTCAAATCAGAACGGAGGTGATGAAAAAGTTAGAGGAAAGAGTAGAATCCCGTTTTAGGAGATGGTTCTTGTACGTGGTGAGGATGGATGATGTGAGATTTGTGAAAAGGTTGTGGAAGGCAGAGGTGAGTAGACGTACGCCTAGATGTAGACCGAAGTTAGGGAGGAGATATAAGTGTGGTGGTGGCACGAGAAAGCGATTGGAGAATGTTTGTGAATAGATGACTTTTGACGCATCCCTGATTTGTTTTCCCGCCTTGGCGTTGCGTTGAGAAACGTGATAGCCGTGGGCGAGGGGGCCCGGTTACTCTGAAGCTGAGGAGATAAATCCGTTTTACAATCGGACCCTGCAAATGAGACTAATTTCGGACCGCCCTCGTAACCTCGAGTGTTTGTTGCGAGATCTCCCGGTCGGACCTTTCAGCACACAAAGGCTAAAATGTATGAGTGTGAGTGCATGAGGATAGTATTTGGTGCTCCCTACCGTCGGTCACTCTCCTTCCTGTGGGAATCGGGTCGAGTCCTTATCTGTTGCTTGGGCGTGCGCTTATTTTGAAGAAAAGATGTTTTAGATCATATTGCTAACAATTATTCGGAGTTTTCGATATCCCAGACAACTCTGGGCGGAAGACAATACCGATTAGGAGCGATCAGTAACGTTAAATGCTGAGTAGTGCCGAAAAGTTTCCTTGTGCCGATAACACTTTACTAATCGGTATACTGAATTTTATATTATTTATTTGGTAGTAAAAATACCAAATTCAGATCAGTGACAAATTACGTAATTAGGAATTTACATTTGTATAGAGTACAAATAATTGTAGCAACAATTCATGTTAATCGGTACCGATGAATGACGCATCAATCGTTACAGTTTTGCGTGCAGCCCAGGTGAAACTATTCTTGTGTTTGCCTGTATTGCCGTCGCTGACTGTGAACAGTTTTGACTTCTGTCACTGTACACATCTGATGCAGTCAACAGCGATACGGGGACACTGTGGTAGTGCGCTCGCGTCTAATGTAGTCATCAGCGATACGGCGACACTGTGGTAGTGCGCTCGCGCCTAATGTAGTCATCAGAGATACGGCGACACTGTGGTAGTGCGCTCGCGCCTAATGCAGTGAACAGCGATACGGTGACACTGTAATAGTGCGCTCGCGCCAAATACAGTCAACAGCGATACGATGACACTGTGGTAGTGCGCACGCGCCTAATGCAGTCAGCAGCGATACGGTGACACTGTGGTAGTACGCGCGCGCCTAATGCAGTCGCCAGCGATACGGTGACACTGTGGTAGTGCGCTCGCGCCTAATGTAGTCATCAGAGATACGGCGACACTGTGGTAGTACGCTCGCGCCTAATGCAGTCAACAGCGATACGGTGACACTGTGGTAGTACGCTCGCGCCTAATGCAGTCAACAGCGATACGGTGACACTGTGGTAGTACGCTCGCGCCTATGCAGTCAACAGCGATACGGTGACACGGTGGTAGTATGCGCGCGTCTAATGTAGTCATCAGCGATACGGTGACACTGTGGTAGTGCGCTCGCGCCTAATGCAGTCACCAGCGATACGGTGACACTGTGGTAGTGCGCTCGCGCCTAATGCAGTCGCCAGCGATACGGTGACACTGTGGTAGTGCGCTCGCGCCAAATGCAGTCAGCAGCGATACGGTGACACTGTGGTAGTGCGCTCGCACCTAATGCAGTCACCAGCGATACGGTGACACTGTGGTAGTGCGCTCGCACCTAATGCAGTCACCAGCGATACGGTGACACTGTGGTAGTGCGCTCGCACCTAATGCAGTCAC
>SDVV010000358.1:0-33160 GCA_016164225.1 Gammarus roeselii | reverse complement strand
ATACATATGTATACATATATATATTTGTCTGCTAGGTTTCTTTTAAGAATCGAATTGAATAATTTAACAGGGTAAAAGTTATTTCTGAAAAAGTTCCTCACAAATAATAAATTTACAGCCTCGGTTTTTCGGAAGGAAACTTTTTCTGGCCAAGGTAGAAATTATTTTAGCAGTATTCATTCTCCTTACAAATGTAGTACTATTCGCACATTGCTTGACAGAGCTTACGCGCAGTCGTCCTCCTTTGATTTATTCCATGTCGAAATTGACTTTTTGAGGAACTTTTTCAGAAATAACCTTTATCCTGTTAAATTATTCAATTCGATTCTTAAAAGATACCTAGCAGACAAATATAATACCTGCAGTAATCCCATTAGACCCTCTAGGAATAGAATATATTTCGAATTACCTCCAATAGGTTCTCAAACTAAAAAGATGAAGTCTGAGGTTATCAAACTTTTGAATTAGTTTTACCCCTAAATTTCGCTCTAGTTCGTTTTTCCGGAAAAGAGAGGCCCTCTGCGTCAATGAGATCATCGTTTGTGTATAAATACACGTGTGATTGCTGCCAGCAATCGTTAATTTTCCGGAAAACAGAGAGGCCCTCTGCGTCAATGAGATCATTGGTTGTGTATAAATACACGTGTGATTGCTGCCAGCAATCGTATATTGGAAGTACTATACTTCAGAGGTTCATCCGATGTTCTCGTCAATTTTTGAAGTACATACTTTCTTCTGAAAGAGTTGGTGCTAAGCTATACCTAAATCAATTTTATATACATGGAAATCCTCATTACTTTCATTCCAAATATCCCATGCCGAATGGGTACTCTGCATCCTAGATATCAAACTCATATATTAGGTATTCAAATCTTGTACAGTCTCAAAAGTTTTCGGCTATATAGTCCATCACATTCGTTCGACATTGACGCTCTTTTCCTGTATCATTTGACTTTTTACGGCAACTTGCTTATATGTTTCACGTACGTACTCTTCCTTCCTCTTGGGAAAACTCCATCAAATTTGATCAATTTCTAATTCGTAAATTGTATAGCTTCTTTTGCTGGAGTGTTTTTTGAAAGTGGAAATCTTTTTCATAGTCGAGGATTAGAAAATTTGATCGCATTAGGAACAGATCACTTGATCTCAATTTTTCTTTAACATAAAATATGCTCGTGAATGAATCGAAATTATTACGAAAATCAAGGTCAACGGTCAACATGGAGAATTTCAATATAGTACGAGTCAGCAGTAATGATTAAAAGGGCATTTGATACGTATTAAGCCCTTCTCATTAGGAACTAGCTATTTGTGTCGTGAGCACCAAACTTGTCTAGCAGTTTAAATAAAGTGATGGTAGCATTTGTGACGGAGACGAATCTTTGTTATAGCCCGCAAGAGTTTGTAGACTAATGGCTCCATTCATATTTTCGTCGATCCCAAGACCGATGTTAAATGTTGCTTCTTTACCGTTTGAGGAACATAGCTCGTGGTATAATGTTGAAACAAATTTTCGTATATCCTACACAACGATGGAATTAGTTTCCCATTGCCGAATGATCGGCTTATCTGTGCTATGACCGGATAAAATGAAAATAATATCATTGCCGATTGGTTAGGTCGATTGGTTGTCAAAAAATATCGCCGACAAAGGTAAAGTGATTTTCACGGAGATGTTATGCGATCTTGTTGGGCTTAGGGCAACCGGAGTATTGTAGTTGAAAATGTAATGATATGGAAAACAAAAAGAGCAATTCAAGTTTGGCTAAAGCTTACGTAAAAGAGATATAATCGTATGTTAGCTATACCCATCACCCCGTCTTAATATAAGCTGCTTCTCGCCTGGCCCTCTACGGCACGGTTTCATTACACCTACAGCCCATCCTCCGTCGCCTCCCAACTCTCGACCTCTCCAGGTTAGCTAAACATCTCGGTAAAGGCATCGACTTTTCACCACAAATATCCTACCCCAACCGTGTTTCTCTCCATCGCCATCCCATGACCTTCGCACTCACAGAATTTCATAACATCTCCCAAACCTCGCTGTTTGTGTTTCATTACACATCAAGGCTCCTCCACCACCGACCTATAACCAACACCGCCGTCCTTTTTTATTTCACCTTATGACCTTACTATTGCCGCCTTCTAAACCTCGCCCAAAACCATTTTTCATTGTAAATCAAGACTCTTTCTCCACCAACTCTCAAGCATCGCTATCGCCGTGTTTCATTTCAGCTAAAGAGCCTACATTCGTTGTCTTCTAGGCCTCGCCTAAACTCATATTTCAATACACATCAAGGACCCTCCTCAATCGCTTACAAACCCTCGTCCCCTCTTCTGGTTGTCAAAGCTGACCTAGATAACCCCGCACCCTAACGATAAAAACATATTGGTCTTTGGTTTAATATTGGCTTACGTCTTTATCAGTAATATCCGACTCCGATCATTGCAATAGCTGATTAGCTAAATTCATGATATGAATGCATTAACGGGCTATCAGTTGAATTTCAATACAGTTCTTCTTGTGATCGTATCTAATGCCCGTCAATACATCTTTACAGATGAACTTATGACTCAATCAATATTTTTCCAATTATTTTCCTAAGTTAACTGCATGTGAGATTTCCTATCCGTATTAACAGCAGTCTTTTTTTAATAGAATCAAGAGTTCTCTGATTCACGATTCACATTTATTATCCGGGCTATTCAAACGAAACATTAAACAATTAAGTTCGATATGTTCATTGATAACGAATGCCGTTTTTATAACAGCGAGGCATATTCATCAGTCCAATAAATGAATTCTCATCATCCCTAATGATATGATTGATATTGGTGCACGTTGGTGTAATTATTTTTCAATAACAAGCCTTTTATTCTATTGAACAAGCCTTTTATTCCATTGAACTGATGCTTTTCCAATCTTGGATACATGAAAGATCAAACATTACTATCATTACTGCTTGAGCATTGATTCCTAAAATGTGCGAACGAAAACAGTTTCTGGTAAGGAAATGGTAAAACAATTATATATGCAATATTACTTTATGTACTGTAATTTTCAGGTGCCGAAAAGAGTAAGTGCAACAAGAATATCTCTAAGTCAGCTTAACAACTTCATGGATAGGCACTTATTTACTAGATATTCACTGGTCACAAAGAAACCGAGTGCTGGTTCACTTTGCACATCGAGCAAAAATAGTAAGCCACTGTTCGAGGTGTACTCAAATAATGGCAATTCATGTTAGTTTGCAATATGAAGACGTTTATTTATCAAATGTATTTGCCGCTGTCAACTTAACTGCAACCAATTCAGGACATTTAGGGAACAATTAACCGTGATTTCGAAAGTTGTGGTTGTGAAATGCTTGAAAAAAAAAAATAGCAGAACTTAATGCGAATCAGTTTAGGTTCTTATGTTATCTGGCGGCTGCGGAAACGTATCTCATATCACAACACTAAAACAGATCCCCGTGAAATGTTAAGTTGTCGACTAAATCGAATTGTCTCCTCATTTCAAATTCTTGCTATCCCAATAAACAGTGTTGTGATTCAGGAATTTCATTTAATAACTTTGAGTTCATCGTGAAAAGATACTGAAATACTGGTTGCAAAGCGCGTAGATTATCTGCCAAAATTCTTTCTTAACATCGAATAATGGGAAGGAATAAAGTGTAAATGTTTTTTGTAATTTGTAACTTTTTGTGCGTAATATTTGCAATAAAATTTCAAACCGCTCATGAACGGACATGTCAGCCATAGCATTATTGCTACGCAACCAACCACAACCCGAATATATTTATCTTTTACGGTCAATATTCTAGTACACTCGCCATACCTTGACCAGTCGGCCGAGATTGCTCGGCCAGTTTAGATTCGCCCAATGCCAGTAAATCCGTTCATTCCGATGTCGCATTTGTGGCAGGTTAGTATTGATCAATCTTACACAGATCACCACTGGCAACACTCTTCAATGATATTCCATTGCACTGCCGTATTGATCTATCTTACAGAAATCACCATTGACAACACACTTCAATTAAATCCCAATGCAATGCCGTATTGATCTATCTTACACAGATCAATACTTCCAACACTCTTCATTTATATTCCATTGTACTGCCGTATTGATCTATCTTACACAGATCACCACTGGCAACACTCATCAATGATATTCCATTGCACTGCCGTAATGATCTATCTTACACAGATCACCACTGGCAACACTCATCAATGATATCCCATTGCACTGCCGTAATGATCTATCATACACAGATCACCACTGGCAACACTCATCAATGATATTCCATTGCACTGCCGTAATGATATATCTTACACAGATCAACACTGGCAACACTCTTCAATGATATTCCATTGCACTGCCGTATTGATCTATCTTACACAGATCACCACTGGCAACACTCTTCAATGGTATTCCATTGCACTTCCGTATTGATCTATCTTACAAAGATAACCATTGGCAACACACTTCAAATATATCCCATTGCACTGCCGTATTGATCTATCTTACACAGATCAATACTTCCAACACTCTTCAATGGTATTTCATTGTACTGCCGTATTGACCTATCTTACAAAGATCACCACTGGCAACACAATTCAATTATATCCCATTGTACTGCCGTATTGACCTATCTTAAAAGATCACCACTGGCAACACTCTTCAATGATATTCCATTGCACTGCCGTATTGATCTATCTTACACAGATCACCACTGGCAACACACTTCAATTATATCCCGTTGCACTACCGAATTGATCTATCTCACACAGATCACCACCGGTAACACTCTTCAATGATATTCCATTGCACCGCCGTATTGATTTTTCTGACACAGATTACCACTGGCAACACTCTTCAATGATATTCCATTGCACTGCCGTATTGATCTATCTTACACAGATCACCACTGGCAACACTCTTCAATGATATTCCATTGCACTGCCGTATTGATCTATCTTACACAGATCACCACTGGCAACACTCTTCAATGATATTCCATTGCACTGCCGTATTGATCTATCTTACCCAGATCACCACTGGCAACACTCTCCAATGATATTCCATTGCACTGCCGTATTGATCTATCTTACACAGATCACCACTGGCAACACTCTTCAATGATATTTCATTGCACTGCCGTATTGACTTATCATACAAAGATCACCACTGGCAACACACTTCAACTATATCCCGTTGCACTGCCGTATTGATCTATCTCACACAGATCACCACCGGCAACACTCTTCAATGATATTCCATTGCACCGCCGAATTGATTTTTCTTACACAGATTACCACTGGCAACACTCTTCAATGATATTCCATTGCACTGCCGTATTGATCTATCTTACACAGATCACCACTTGCAACCCTATTCAATGATATACGATTGCACAGCCGTAATGATCTATCTTTCACAGATCACCACTGGCAGCACTATTCAATGATATTCAATTGCACTGCCGTATTGATTTATCTTACACAGATCACCACTGACTACACTCTTCAATGATATTAAATTGCACTGCCGTATTGATCTATCTAACACAGATCACCACTGGTAACACTCTTCAATGATATTCCACTGCACTGCCGTATTGATCTATCTTACACAGATCACCACTGGCAACACTCTTCAATGATATCCCATTGCACTGCCGTATTGATCTATCTTACACAGATCACCACTGGCAACACTCTTCAATGATATTCCATTGCACTGCCGTATTGATCTATCTTACACAGATCACCACTGGCAACACTCGTCAATGATATTCCATTGCACTGCCGTATTGATCTATCTTACCCAGATCACCACTGGCAACACTCTTCAATGATATTCCATTGCACCGCCGTATTGATTTTTCTTACACAGATTACCACTGGCAACACTCTTCAATGATATTCCATTGCACTGCCGTATTGATCTATCTTACACAGATCACCACTTGCAACACTATTCAATGATATACCGTTGCACTGCCGTAATGATCTATCTTACACAGATCACTTCTGGAAACACTCTTCAATGATATTCAATTGCACTGCCGCATTGATTTATCTTTCACAGATCACCACTGACAACACTCTTCAATGATATTAAATTGCACTGCCGTAATGATCGATCTATCACAGATCACCACTGGCAACACTCTTCAATGATATTCCATTGCACTGCCGTATTGATCGATCTTTCACAGATCACCACTGGCAACACTCTTCAATGATATTTCATTTCACCACTGGCAACACTCTACTATGATATTCCATTGCAGTGACGTATTGATCTATCTTCGGCCGGATTTAGGGGCTGGTGGAGCAGTGCGACTGTTTGTATGTTGCCACTGATACGGCCTTTCAGCCCAGTTTCCGTATTTTGCAGTGATTCACTTGGAGTCACAATTATACCATCCATTGTAAAAGTTTTACCCACGAATCAACCACGCATTTGTATTTAGTTGTAACCCAAAGTCAATCTAAACGCAATCGTCATCCTTATTCTCAAATACTTAAACAAGCTCATAGAATACCTGTGCAGTCGTTACTTGAAGGTATAACTGTGATAAAAAGAAGCGAAAAGTAAAACAACTCTCCAAATAGTGATACATAAATATATCCTGACCAAATCGACGGGCGAGACATAACATATCTCAAAATACTTGTCTCCCAGATGTTTTCAGCCAGCGGGAACTTGAATGCACTCATTTATTCCAAGGAACTACTGTAGCAACAATGAGTAACAGAAATATTGTAACTTATTCGAGTATGTTGTACCCTTTATTAGATGCGCAATTTATATTAATGGAATACTTTCTGAAATAACAGATTAATTTTTGAATAATTTATAGTTTCAATTTTCGTAAATGTCATGTAGATCAGTTAGGCGAATTGACTTTATGCATTAGAAGCTTCACTATCTTTTTTCATAAAAACTCTATAGATGTGAGTTTTATGAAGGGGAAAGAAGTCCCTCCGTGTGATGCGCATCAGGCGTCGATGGAACGGGGTAGTCTGGTATTCAACATCATTCATCGTGTCAACGGGGCTTTTTGAAAGGGTAACAGAAGGCCCAACAAATTCTTGACAAGACTCATTTGCCAAAATTAGTAAATCTTGCAGCATTGGACTTCAACAAGATAAAATAATTAAACGAAAATGTTACGAATAATTCTTATGAAATAAATTACCAATATGATGTACTTATACATCAGCGACGAACAATAATTTTAATTTTGGATGCGGAAGGCTGTTCGGAATATCAATGAATAAACAAAAAAATACATATGACGTCTGACCGGATTATTTTCACTTTAACTATTGCATCAAGCAGCTCTTTGCATTTTTTTATTTATTTACTCAATAATTTAAATTGATGGTCACCTCTAAATGATTTCTTTCAGTGGTACTTTATTCTAACATCGGAGCAAGGGGAACAAACAATGAGCAAATGCACGCGATAGTTCAGTATTTTTTATCAGCGACGTACTTTTTTATCGTAATTACATATTTGGTTAATCTCATCGAAACAGTGATGTCAAGTTAAAAACATCAGTACTGTAGTTTGATCTGATACGAGCTGAAGAGACCATTCATGTATCGGTTTTTCAGCTGTCCAGTCATAGCGTGAGAATATTAGAATTCGGTGATAAATCGAAACGATTTCTGAACTGAATCTAATTTGATTGTCATTTTCTAGCCATCATGGTTACAATTTAGACGGAATGACTTCCGATTCTAGAATACTTTTTCACTTCGTTCTCTTTTCCCACAACATCAAACTTATACTGCGACATTTGAACCGTTCGGGAACTCGAAGCCGCAAGGATAAATTCCTTGAGTGTTTCGACTGTCCAAGTTGAGTGATGGAGTCATTGTTTGGAAAATAAAGAGCGCAACAACCAGACAAACAAAACCTATAGAAATTTGCTGGGTTTCAAACAAAGCAAAAATAGGATGTCAAGTAGCATTCTTTTTTGTAAGGTACCGCCCTCCCTTTTCTCCTGAAATGGTCCTGTTGATACGGTTTCTGAAAGATTACAGTATACAATTTGACCGCGCTAGCTTAGAGACCCAGTGTGTCGCTATGAGGATATCACATTTTTACGTTCATGGCTTGTGCGTTCACTATCTTTATTCATCAAAATATGTTATTTAACTCCGTTTTTGACGTCGCAAATCTTCCACTTCATGATGTGATATCTCGTAAACTGTTTATATATTCACTAACACATTCATACTGTATCACCCTATTGCATGTCTCATCATTACCACGATATTTTTGATTGAACAATCTGGCCTATTCTTGTACATATCATTTATTATACGAAAGTAAATACTCTCTGAAAGTGGTTGATGAAAGACACGTAATGTCTATCATCATTCATTATTCGGGGAACATTCAGAATTTAAAAAATCACGCCTTCATAAAAAAAAAGTTTAACCATATTAGCCTCTCGTGGAGCTTAAAATACTACATAAAACTAATACTCGCACATGTCGCTTTAATGAGATATTACGTGTTGCTCTTCTCCAAGCCATTCTTAAATTCAATAATCATCAATATGATCGTTCAGTAAAATGTCAAAAATTGTTAGTACTCTGTCTACAAATAACATAATTTCATACTTTCACATGAACGTCAGCGCACATTCAGCCGACACAGCCCTGACTGAACGTGGGTTTAGTGTTGGACTGACTGTCGTGCGAGGTGGTGGTGATGATGAGAGCGCGCTGCGCCTGATACGCCGCGGGGTAAACGTTCCAGTAAAACTTTTGCTAGGGTCGCTATCCCTGGCGCTAAATTCTTTTAGAGCTAACGTCAGATCAACCCCTATCATCTCCGCCAACTGCCTTATCAGCCCCAAGTTATTCCGACAACCTACCTACGGTACCATTTTTTAACAGCGAACATTCATTGCGTTCCTCAGTCACATCAGCCACTGTCGTATCTGCCAGTGACATTCTGGCGAAAATCTGTTTCAGCCCACTCAGAATCAGCCACCAGTACCATTTTACCGGTTATCACTTTGATGAAACTTTTCCTGCCCAACCTAACCTAACCTAGGGTACGTGTTTCTAACCCGCGGGGCAAAGGTACGTATTTCTAACCCGCAGGGCAAACATACATTTTTTTGTAGGGTACGTAATGCCGTTTTTTAGCGTCTTTTTATTGAAGTTTCCTTAAAGTGATAACTGTTAGGTTGGTACGCCTGTTTCGGTGTAATGACAGTGGCAGATATGACAGTGGCAGATTTTGAAGTGGTGGAAAATGCGTGTGGGCTGAATCATCGTTAGGTAGAAAGCACGTGGGATGGAAGATTTTTAGCGGTTATGACAGTGTCCGGCCATGACAGTGAGGTGAAGTGAAGTGGCAATAGTGCGCGTGTGCGGGAATAATTTTAGCGCGAACGCTGGGCTCCCCTTTTGCTATAGGGCTTATCGTTCATATTTCCTTCGCAAGATCTTGACTATACTACAATCAAGAGAGATTCATGTTACATATGATGACTGATGGTCAGTTATCTAATCATAACAGTTAATCACCAACTGGTCAATGAACATTCATGGCTTAAAAAGACCTACAAAAGCGGCAACGCGGGACTCCGTCGAGACGTCTCGTGGCGTGCCTACTAGGGTTAAACTACAATTCTCATTTGGTGGATTATTTTTGTAGGACGTAATTTAGCGAGCAATGTTATTTTATTGTAGCTGCAAACATAACCAGGTAACTTAGATTTGAACTTTTCGATTACATGTTACCCCAATACGACGTATTTCATGAATAACTACGAAAAACAGCACGTAACGGAAACCATCACCCTATCAATTTGCTACCATTATTTCATTTACCGCGAATATGGTTTTATAACTTTTAGTTCTTCGTAGCCCCATAATAAATCACAAAATTGTTCTTCCTTGTGGAGCGCCGAATATCGGTAAGGAACAAATGAGTTCAGACTACACGAGTCGCTGATCAATGTCCATAGTGAAATTATTACAATATTCGTAAAACAAATAAGCCAACACTGTTCCGAAAGAAAGAAATTCGAAATTAAATTATCACCATGCATATGTATTCATATCTATTTCGTTCATGACGCAATGATAATGCATCATTCACGCGATTGAAAAAGGGCTAATGAAGTGTGATCATGAAATCATACTCCCCAATAATCTCAAACCTGTAATTTCCATCCCATCGTCCAACAGATATGAGAAAATAAGACTAAAATTATAATATTGTGTCATTTTTACAGAACGTCAGGAAGAAGACTTGAATGCATTGATTTACACTTCTGTCAAACAGCTTTACAAACAGAGTTGTCGACCTGCTGGTCAAATACAAGGAACCTATTATTGGGGAAATATTGATTGTTCCTGGAATATCGCTCAGTATAGACGGGGGTGCCTAAGTAGAGGGTTGCAGTTTTCGACAAACGTATGAATTAAACAGCATATTATAGTACAGTCGTGTTAACTGTCTGTTGTTTTCATTCTATATCACTGTTCACATTACATTGTCACATTTCATTGAGAAGATGCACTTCCATTTTTTTGTGAGCTTTTCAATGCTAGTGTTCTCTTCAATTATTCAAATACTCCGTTCACATTTGTTTACGAGGTCTGGGAATAGGTTGCTCAAATGGGCTATTCGATGTTCTAAGGAGAGTGTGGAGAGGCACGTCTCCGGTATTGCAATATGTTCATATCGTAATATCAGACGGTGTGCTGTCATTAACATTGAGTATTAATTCATCAACTTCATCAAGTCCATTCCTCCCAGACTCAATTTTTACTCCTGGTACCTTTGATGATAAAGGTTCTAATTAATTACATTACCATCAGGGACGTTCAGAGGCGGAACATTGTTTTACTTCTTTCTTACTGTGGCCTGGACGGACGAGGACGGCACACTTAGTGGGTCCAATGATCGCTCTCGACCCTCCTGCAAAATCATGAAATGATTGCTAGAGAAGGTAGCGATAGTCAGGAAGCCGATTTTTACTGATCTGAACGATTTTGTCCCAACCTTAACTCATTGGTCGTACTTAAAGTATTTACCAATACCGTTTCATTTATCTAGACTGGACTCTTGAAGATGCATGATAGCATCTGATTTTATTCATGAAAACTCGACTGTTATGCAGAAGCAGTGAGACATATGAATCACTATCATCCTTTTAAATTGGATTCAAAACCATTCGTAAACATAGGGATTTTGTTTTGTTTCTCTACTATAACTACGTTCAATTCCCGTGACAACATAGTTGTTTGTATGTAATCAATTTATATTGACATTCGATTGGAACAAATCTCATGAAGATGACTTATATGCATGTGTGATTGAGCCGATATTATATCGTGATGGCCTTGAATTGTGTTTGTTTGAAAATTATACTCCGACGAATGCGCAAAGTACATATATTTGCATCACATTTGCGGACCCATCCCCATCTAGGTACATACCTCATCTCTACGAGATGTCAAGGGCGAGAAAGCCGCATAAATTATTCTATCAATCTCAATCATTCAGCACTCACGTCTATCTACTGTACACTCTGTCGCTACCTTCACTCTGAAATCTGTACTATCTAGAGCCCGCTTCACGCCATCTATCGACCAAACTTCGAACCTCCCCTTAGTGTACGCCTCTCACCCCGGCTTCCAGAACTCATTTCACCAATCTGCCATCAACCATACTCACTATATGTCCAAAAAACTTACGAACAGGTGAATCTACTCTGTACTTCAACTTTCCAGACATATAGCTACCTTCCAATTCAAAATGCCATTACATGTCAATTTTTTAAGCTCCACAACGGCTAAAACCTCTCAAACATTTCGTTTCCAAACGTTCAATGTTCTCTCTTATGTTTTTGCCGTTCACGCTTCAGCCACATACAGCATTTTTTTTTTTTTCGGGGGGGGGGTTCATTCTCATACCTTCAAGGCTACTTATTTGACAGACAATGCAAATTATTTTAGATGTTAAAAATTGAATATCTTTGGAGAAAAATCATTCAAATTAAAATAAATAACCTTCGGAGAGAGGAAATTCTCTTATGGAACGAAGTGTGGGGTTGGATGTGATCACCCAGACGGGGTGCCCTCCGTCCCACTACAACCTCTCCCAGGCCTCCAGACCTGCTGATAGGATGCTGAATGCGTTGTCTCTCTGTAGGGACAAACCCAACCACTACTGGAATCATAGAGATTTTCGTGAATCCCAGTTGCCTCCACCAATCCACGTCTGATCTCTTTCACAATTCGCGCAGCTGACTCGCCATACACCCCTGTCGTCTCTAAGGCTATTGGCTCAAATTGGAACTGTCTGGTCAAAGCGCCATACTTCCTGCACTTTCGCGTCTCTGCCTCTGTAGCTGCAGAACCAGTTAAAATTTCAGAACCTATCAAATACGTTTCCGCATAAGTGTCCACGCAAGTACAGGCCCAGCATAAACTCTTACCATCCCTGAAAGGGAAAACTGTGATGCCATCCGGTCTCTTGCCATCGCCAACACCGATGGTAGTCCCGCTCTCTGCAAAGATCTCCTGACGATTTTGTTCAGCGCATAGTGTCTGGGGAACTGACCGGCGCTATACCTACATGGGAGTCCATGTAGTCCCATCTCGTCCATTCTTTGACCTCAACGACACGGATGCTGTTGACAGATTTTAAATACCACCCTTAGAGCAACGGCAATTCGCAGTGTCTCTGGATATAGTTGAGTCCCCAATGATGGCACAGGGACAGCATGAACCCAAGACCACTCTCTCTACTCGAGGCAGCCAGGAAGCATGCTCTCGTCGTCTGATCCGCAACAGCAAGCAAACCGTTCAGTGTTACCTCTACCAAAGGCAAGTCCCATACTTTCTGCGCACTCTTGTCCTTTCCCTCCAAGTTAAGGGGATCACCACCTCTCTCCCTCCACATCCCGACGGCACCCTGCAGCTCCTCTGTGTCGGCCATGATGTTTACATTGGAAAGAACGACTTCGACTAAGTCAGTCACAGAATGCATCGACGAGATGAAGGCTGGAATGGCCACATCTCCTACTCTTATGAACCCGTGGCCTCCATGACTAACTGTCAAAGTGGCCTGGTTCCAAGATCTGTCATCAAGGGGGACATTGGTTACCTTAGTGACGGCATACCTCAACACTAAATCGAAACTGTTCAGACACTCATCATCTCGATAGGCGAGCAATGATCTGATCACATATTGCAGTTTTTGAATCGAGATACAATTTTTCAGAAGTACAAGCGCTTGGTGACTATCTATCTGCTCCAATCGCTTGATCAATAATAATTGTAGCAGCATCAACCTGAAGCATCTCACTGTGTGCTCCACCTCCTGAGGTGAGTGGTCCAAGATGGTCAACTTGCACTTTCTATCATTAATCTCTAACCCAATCTCTTGCAACTGACTAATCAAGCGCTGCACGTCTTGCAATACCTTCTCTGGTGAGTCTCCAAGGGTGGCATCATCAAGGTATCAGACATTGAACTCTGACTCAACAGTTCAGGCAACCCTCGTCAACCCCCAGAGAGAACAGTGCCGGTCCAAATGGGTCTTCTTGCTGAATACCAGTGAATGACTGCAACACTTTTTCACCGTAGTTTAATGATGATGGTTGCGGATAAGCTTGCCAAAGCAGTCTGAAAGCGCCTGGAGCGCGGTTTCGAGCCGCTGTCAGAAAAGTGTCTCATCTGATACAATTACTTTGTATCACAATTGGAACACAACACAAGCACAAATGGTACAACTATTCACTTATACAACCCTCTTTTTGTTACCATATAGAATGTCCAAGAGAGCTCGTGGGCCACTTGATAAGTGCTTTCCATATGCGAACCCAGTAATATTAAACACTTTTTTTTCACAAATAACTCCACATTTAGGCGGAAATGGATTCCGCTCCTCTCGTCTTTCCGGGGAAATTCAAACATCATACCTGAACCCCCATTAACTAGCAAGGGCATCCAGCCACACACTCTAACAAGCTCTGGCTTCAGACTACACAATTTTTCTTCTTAATCTGTCTCCAACACCGTATAACCCGCCTGGAACAACCACTCAACTGCCCACTCCGTCAATTTGATCCTATCTACTTTTAAACTGGACAGAATACACTCGCGTTCTCCTGCTGGACTATTCCATCCATTTAGAGAATGAACAACAGGCAGACATGAAGCAACTTTGCCTTAGTCCCCCTATAACCCTGGATTAATCTCACCCCATGTTCCATTCTCTGGCAATTGCTTCGCAGACAGCATAGAAACTCGGAACCACTTCTCTATTCAAAAGCAACCTCTCCACAATGCCTTCATGTCTGCCCTAAAGTTGGTCTTCTGAAGCTCGATGGAGATACAAAAATCAAGCTGAAATTATCATTATTTAGGTACAGTTGCTGTCAACCACTATACTGGGGAAATGCAGTGTAGGGCATTTTGAATTTGCCTCATTTCGCTGTCTATTTTGACAATTTTTAAACAAACTAATTCAATCGAAGGACTGTATACCTCTGCCTGCTCAGTAAACCTTACGTGTTGAAAGTAACAATTCTTTCACTTGATACACCTCAGAATAAAACCTCCACTATGAGACACATTGGGTCATCGGGGTTTCGCCACAAATCCAAGACGACCCGATGCATCAGTACGAGATGTCCGTTAAAATGGTACATGCGTGTCTCATTGGATAAATGGAAATACTTACAGTGATCGGCCTGATTATTCGAATCAGTCTTCGTAATGTTGTACGAAATGTTAAGAATATGCTTAGAAATTAATTTCGAAAGCAGACCATTTTACAATTTTATCTGAAAAGTATTGAAATTGAATCAAATAATCATACAACCAACTTTTCTTGGATATCATGATCATTCGTTTTTTTTTTCACAATAATATAATTTCAGTTGGAACTATATCCCTCCGTAGTCTTTTCTTTACATGTTGACATTTTTTGTCCTGTTAAACTTCACCTATTTTTATGGCATCGTCATGAAAACAGCCTCAAAAATAACTTAATTCTTATCAGGTTCTTCCGTCGTAACCTCAACTTTATTAAACTTTGTTCGATGCACTAGTTAGTGATGCCTTATGACGGTATAAATAATCGAATGATGAAATCAATGCGCATGGAGCTGTAAGAAATTGTCTTTCTTCATGACTCCGGATCCGGCTCCGAAAAGTCTGTAGGTTGTCGAGCTGTAGAGTCGCTAAAAAAACAATTACAAATAAAAGATTGAGAAATAAGCGTCGGACATTTACGACGAAGTTCGGCATTGGGCTTTGACGTATGTGACGACGGCAATGTTTTCCGATTATATAAATTTTTGGTCATTCGACAGAGGCCTAATATCATCAGATCATTACAACCCAAAATACTCGGCTCGATAGTTCATGATCTCAATTGCGTGATGATCTGGGAATTTTTCGTGGTGGTTCGGGATGGACGGTTCAGCTAATCTTTCCAACACACCAACAAAAACTAATGGTGATGTGCGAATTGCAATTTTGAGGAGCCAGTTGAGGAGTTTTCCGGAGTTCACTGCCGTGATTTTTCATCGAAGATAGCAAAGTCTACATTAAGGCAAAGAAGGTAGTATTCTTCAGGGATGCAGACTAAGATGCTTGTGTGGTCCAGCAATTGCCCCTACTTTACTTCAACGAAAACCGCCGCTGCAACGAATGGAAAAATAACGTCCGGTACGGAAACTCTAAGCCTGGCTTCCAACTGAACCGAATTTCTGAATGTGGGTTGCAAGGGGATATCATTAAATTATTAAATGAACCTAAATAAATCCATCTCAAGACTCCTCAGAAAGGAAATTCAGAACAAGTGTGACTTGAATGAGCTCTAAAGTGATTTTTGATGATATGATAATGGTTCTCTGACAGTTGACTTGATTTTTACCCTGAACAAGGAGGGAGGTCGGAAGTCATTTTACCGTAGCTGTTCAAAAGAAGATTTCAACAAAAAAATGAATTGCGACACGTCTTTGCAGGACGTGGAATGTTTTTGCTCTTTGCCGAACTGAAGGGGTCCCAAGAAATTATGAAAACTACCGACGATAAACCAAATTAATATGACGTACTTTGTCTCAACTACTCAAAGCATTGAATATTTGTTTTCTCCTGGGATCTATACTGGGCAGTGGGGGTTGCCAAAAATCTATGAAATTGCGGGACGAAAGAAAGACTAAAATCTATTCCGGCACAATTATATTCTGACGTAGAACTTTTCGCCTCTCTTATCCCTTCACAAGGCACAGGGATCCCCAGAATAGACCCAATATGTTCGATACGAGGCCATATAAAATGATTCACCTAATGAAGGAGGAATAAATATATTTTTAAACGGCCATAGCGCTTGCCTTAGATCAAGATCACGAGTTTAGTCTTGGCTGTTCAGGTCGAGGAGCGATCCACTTATTCATGGAACATCGGAACGATGGTCGCAGTCATAAAAAGAAACGTAAAAAATATGTGCTCCGACTGGAGTTGTCAGAGGCCCCAGATATGTGGGTCATCTGAGCTAATATTGGCACAAGGCTAATCACCTGCTCAGATAAAGAAGTACAGATTATCGACCATGGTTTTATTATTCCATTATGGAGCAATAAGGGCACAGTGAAGTTCAGAGATGGGAAAGGTGAACCGATCGGTAAGTGGGCCCCGACCAAGCTGATCATAGGATTGATTATCTTCCAAGGAATGAGATGAGTTTTTTATTGAAAAAAAATCAATGAAAGAGCGTATAAAGTCTAATGTTTTCATGCTTTACGTTCCACGATAATTTCCTTCAGAACAGATGAACGTTGCAAGCGACATCAATGGCATTGATTTTCACATAAAATAAAATTAAACACCAAAGTTTAGGCTGATGGATGGTGTGAAACAGGCGTTCGGAAGGAGCAACTTGAATGTGGAGGTAGCGAGCGAGCGTGCGATGAATAGGCATAAGTGGAGAATGGTTGTGAATGGTTGTTTTTTGACGCTGCCCTGACGAGCTTTCCACCCGTAGCGTCTCGTTGAGAAACGAGATGTCCGTGAGTGCGGGGGTAAACCTGTCACGCTGTAGGGCCCTGCAGCTGACACTAACCTCAAACCTCACTCGTGACCCAGAGTGTTTGTTGTGGGTTTTCCTTCAGCGCAAAAGGGCGAAGTTGTGTGAGTGTGAGCGTGTTAGGGTGTGTGATGCAAGTTGCCGTCGGACACCCCATATTCTGAGGGACTTGGCCTATTGTCTGTATCTGTATTTATATCTGTGAGATGACTTCAGAATGTGTGAGTGGACCAATCTTCCGTACAGCCACATTTCCCTTCATTTGCGAACTGGCACTGTTGAAGCTCCTGGAGCGACCAGACTGCACGTCCAGTCGTCACGCACGCATGGAAACATGGGCTATGTTTTTGTAGCAAGATGTTTCCGGGACATCAAACTCTAGTACGAATGTTGTTAAAAGAACTGCAAGCCCTTGCCAATGTTCTATCAAAAACTAATTGTTATTAACCCCTTTCCAATAATTGTTTAGGGTTTCCTTTTTTTTTATTATACGTCGTTTGCCATTCAGAATTATATCTGCCTGTCCGTATGAAGCATTCCACTCGCAATTTCATTTTAAATGGTTTAATTTCATCATTAATATTGCAATTGTCATAAAGTGTAACGTCTCAAAACTGAATACAAAAAATAATTAAGGAGAAGTTGGACATTAATTTGCCTAAATTGAAATTAGGGTTGGAGTGGGCAGCTAGTATGGTTCGTACAGGGCAACCTGCTATATGAACCTTGGGTAGACCATACAAGGGGCCAATCTGCGCACCCAATGAGAAAGCAGCACGCTAAAAGTTATCATTTACTGTGCCACTACATTTCAACGTCCTTATCGTAAGGTAGATCTTATCTTAAATAATCGAGACAAATTTATACCTATTGGATATAGCAAAAGTTGATTGGTAAATTTGAGGATAAGATCAACCATACGCGAAGAAGGTTGAAGGGTAGTGGTGCAGTGTATGATAAATTTAACTATGTTGTATTCTAATCGGGTGCGCAGATTGGCTCCTTGTATGGCCTACCCAAGGTTCATAAAGCAGGTTGCCCTCTACGACCCATACTAACTACCTACACCAACCCTAATTTCAATTCAGGTCAATTTCTTGTTCAACCTTTTATTTATTAGTGAAGAAAATATATAAGCTCAACAATTACCTACGGCAAATAACACCGTAAGTGGCGGTTAGCTGATGTATCGCGTACCGGTGTGGCATCTTAGATGGCAATATTCACTATTGCGGTGGGAGTGGTAGGGCTAGTGGCGGTTAGTTGATGTATCTCGTACCGGTGTGGCATCTTAGATGGCAATATTCACTATTGCGGTGGGAGCGGTAGGGCTAGTGGCGGTTTGTTGATGTGCCTCGTACCGGTGTTACATCTTAGATGGCAATATTCACTATTTCGGTGGGAGTGGGAGGGCTAGTTGCGGTTAGTTGATGTGCCTCGCACCGGTGTTGCATCTTAGATTGCAATATTCACTATTGTGGTGGGAGTGGTAGGACTAGTGGCGGTTAGTTGATGTGCCTCGTACCGGTGTTGCATCTTAGATAGCAATATTCACTATTGCGGTGGGAGCGGTAGGGCTAGTGGCGGTTAATTAATGTATCTCGTACCTGTGTTGCATCTTAGATAGCAATATTCACTATTGCGGTGGGAGCGGTAGGGCTAGTGGCGGTTGATTAATGTATCTCGTACCGGTGTTGCATCTTAGATGGCAATATTCACTATTGCGGTATGAGCGGTAGGGCTAGTGGCGGTTAATTAATGTATCCCGTACCGGTGTTGCATATTAGATGGCAATATTGACTATTGCGGTGGGAGTGGTAGGGCTAGTGGCGGTTAGTTGATGTGGCTCGTACCGGTGTCGCATCTTAGATGGCAATATTCAATATTACGGTGGGAGTGGTAGGGCTAGTGGAGGTTAGTTTATGTGCCTCGTACCGGTTTTGCATCTTAGATGGCAATATTCACTATTGCGGTGGGCGTGGTAGGGCTAGGATAGTGACGCGAACAAGTACCGAGCGGCCATTCTTCTAGAATTGAACAATTTGTTTTGCATTATTATTATTTTCTTGTTGTTAGTATTTTTGTGGTTGGTCTGTCTTTGGTTATTCGAACTTCTACTGGTCTGATTCTCTGTCATATACCGACCTGTTTATTTATGAAAGGAATTCCATTGTTTTGAACCTATTTTCGAAATTCTACTTCCCTTCTGAGTCGACCACCATTTACAACGATTTTGGCGCTTTCCAAGCGAACAGCGTCACCGTACATTTTATCAATTTTATTATATCATATAACACTACAATATATTGGACATAGTACTGATAAAAATAGTCAGACCTTACGTAATCTTCTGTGGGAAGGATTTCATCAACGTCGGATCAAACAAGATACTTTTCTATTCTGGATTTTTTGCATTTCAATTATTGTGTTCCATCATTCTCGTTATTTAATTACTCATTATAGACTAGAAAACATATTCCAACTTATCAATTTCCTTTTTACAGGATCAGAATTAGATCCTAATTAATCAAAATCTGTTTCTCCCTATTGACCCATCTCGAAAACAATAGAGTACACCAAGATGGCCGAGCTTATGATGTACTTTTTATTTTGATCGCATCATTCGATTTGGATCCATTCGCCAAATGGCGGCGCTATCTCCCCTATCGAATTGAGCCTATTTTTCTAGCTCCTGGAAACTAGGCACTTCGGACATGTACAATAAACCAGCAGATAGGTATTATTATATTGTAACTGAAAACATCGAAACAACACGTTTACGCAAACAAAACGAACCAATACATAAAAAAATGATCAGAGTATTCACTTAACTGTGTCGTCAGCTGAGGTATTTCACTAAATGGATGAACTTACATTAAAAAGCTCTCGCAATAGGGAGCAACAAGTTTGTAATTGTAATCCCCTGCTGCTCTCGCAGCTTTATCATTAAAAAGAACACGCTTATCACCACCATCCGAATGATATATCTTCCAGATATTGATCAGATCACAGCTAAATCCCTCACCCTTCAGAGTAAACAAATCAAGTGCCCGCAACCAACTAACATCACCCAACTAACCCAATCCTCAATGGAACCGGCACAGCGTCTCTGAACCGTCTAAATACTCAGTGAATCATTTTGTTAAACGAATTAATATGCGTAATCTTTTAATAAACAACTTCATGATTAGAACAACAACTAAGCAGATGAGAAACTTGTAGTTAACACTTCCAGTCAAGACAAGAATCGGGAGGTTATTTTACAACAAATAGTCGAGTCCGTTTAGTGGAAATAGGGGAAAAAATACTTGAAATTAAGAAACCTAAACATTCATGTATGAGATAAACACACATGACTTATGGAATGCCACGTGTTTTTTTCAAATTAATGATGCCTTGCGAACCACGAAGAGTGCTTTGATCAACAGTTTATTGGGTCGCAGGTAAAAGCTCTACATGGTTATTATAACCATTGCAGATGAGTGTATGAATTTTACCTCGTATTTCCAGCTGCATGTGTTTGTTGCTGTCTCGAAACCGAATGCGTTCTAAAACAATCTGTAGAGAGTAACAAATAATCACTCCAAACATTTTGGAAAGATTGCACAGAACATAACCGTAATAGTCAAGTAGTCCAAATCGTCAAACAAAACTCACACACTTTGAATATCCTAATTTCCGTAACACGTCTACAGATTGCTTCCACGAGCTGTTCAGCTGATTGCTTCCTTACTTTTAGGGAAGGCCTAATGAGAGACGCTGTATTTTATAGCATCATCAAAGGCCCCTGAGAAAGGCAGAGATAAATTATGCCGTGTTTGTCTGTGCCTCGGCCGGTGGATGGACGCTATTATTAGTATCTGTCACATGGTTGGCTCTGAGCGAGCGCTTATACAGAGGGCGATTATAGTCTCTGAATATCGTAGGCGAGAGAATCAATCAAAACTACCTTGTTTGTGAGCTTGCCGAGCGAATGTGAATCTTGAATAAATACTAACGCTGCTTCTGATTGTTTGAGAATTATCATAATATGATTTCTACTCTAGCTGGGATTGAGAAGTTTTTGTTGAATAATGGCTGTAGACGCAGGTTACTTTCTAACACTGTTATATTATGGCATCAAATAAGTAAATTCGCATCTGAAAAACTCTCGTTCCTATTAACTGTGCATACATTTATTATTTCTTGTTCATAGTGGGTGTAAACCAGTTCAGCATGGCGGTGTGCGAGCTCGCTCAAATCGACCACTTTGCCTGCCTCGCACGTTGCATTGAGGTCGTGTTCCATTTTACTAAGAGGAGTGTGCATAAAGCAGCGTTCACTCAGGGACTCCATATCAAAGACCTAAATTGTAGCTTCCTCATAGCTGTTGATGATTTGAATGTATTTGTTTGTTGTATTCATTACAGGCAATGCCAAGACTATAACCGAAGAACCACAAAGTGTTTCTAGGGATGCTTCCTATGATATGTTTATGTTCTTTTCATTTTTAATTATGTTTCCTACCGGTGTACCTTATATTCGATCGCTCGTACGTAAATTAAAATTAAAACGTACATCATAGCTCCCATTCAATGAGCTTATAATGATTGTATCAATTTTTTTATTTGCAACATATACTGATAATTTTCTCATTGTCCTGTAGCCTATGATACGCTCTGAATAATTGTAGCAGCAGTAATATATCCCCTATGGTAAATATTGTGTTTCAACACGTACTGTAACTAGATAATTAAAAACCGAAAGCTTGAGACTGAGATTCCCTGTTTAATATCCCCAACCGGTGCAGAGCATCTAATTGATCGAGGATATGGAGTTGGCAGGTCATCAATGTTGCCTTGTACAGTGAACAGCTCAAACATTATTTGTTGATAACAGACTGATCTGTCGATCTGAAATGCATCCACTGAAGATTGCAGATGATCTGTTTTATCCGCATTTCCCGTCAGTTTCTCCAGCTTTGAGACTAACCGCTAGGAAAGACCATAATAACACGATAAACTCACGTAAATATGACAGTAATATTTTCTACAAATACACGATAACTAAACTTAATGTATTATAATTTTTCATAATCCTAATCCATTCAATTTCTTTTCCGATGAATATGCTACAAAAACCGACGATATTTTCGTTGATAAATGTCAAATTACGTCTTCGCACAAGCATATAATTACACTCTACCGCCTGTTATAGCTGCGATTCATACGATCTTCCGACAATAATGTTTGATTCGGGGGCCAACTAGTGGCAAAACCTTCTCCATCCATTATATATGTACCTTCCTAATAACAACTTCCTGCCTAATTTCATTTATTTTCAATATTTGCGGTGCCATTGTGTTTGAAGCAAGCTCGCAGTTGGCCGTTCTCTTGCAAAAAGCAGAAACTCAGACTAAAACACTATATTATGCAACCCCCCTCAATGCACACCCCTCAACAACACGACCTCAATATAATGTCCGAGGGAGGCAAAGAGGTCGAATTACTCTGAATCTCGGGAAATGTGATAGTATGGGAAGACAAATTTGCAGCCTCCCCACTGAATTGGTTTCCAGCCACAATGAACAATTTATCACAATACAATGCCGAAAAACATTTCATTGGAACGATTTGTGGCAACATATTGAGCATTAAATATTTCCGGTATACCCTCTGTTGTGCAATATGAAACCTCTTACTCGAACCGGACTGATCAGATACTTATGAGCCTTTGGGGCTCAGGACTTCCTTGGATAACTCACAACCATCTAATGGACGGTGGATTGGGGTCATTCGCGCCCGCGCTTCTAACACAGTACCACAAGGCAGCAATCAGCGTGAAGCACTTGTAGCAACATGATAAATATTCAAGAGCGCCCTATTTACACAACAAAGCCTACTCACTTATCCCTCTAACCGTGATAAAACGCATCGCTCTCGGGACAATTACCTTCCTTCACGAAGCAGTGAGATATATTGAATGGTGGTGAAAGATAGTTTATTCGTCCATTACCCAGTTTACTTCAGAACGATAATCAAGAGGCACAGAAACCAACACCTACTGCGCACAAAACCCTTTGTTTATCTAACAAAATATGAAAAGACGAAAATAAATAAATAAAATAAGAAACGAAGAAGAACTAGAAGTGTAGAAATCAATAAAATTTCTCTTTCCGAACGTGAATGAGTGCAAACCAAATGGAATCGATGAACCACGCACACAACGCCTCACAAACGATAATCCCCACCGAGTTTAAGGCAAAATTGTGTACCATTCGACTATAATTCCTTAATTTTTTCAAATTGTTGAAGAAAAACACCGTGCCCTTTATCAGAGACGCGTGACTGGCCACCACTTTGATCTCAGCTGTATTGCTAATAATAATGCCTATTTCTTTGCCATATTGATCATGTGGTTTGAACAGTATCATGTTACAATAAAGGTATCCGCTAGTTGTCAGCCAGATTCAATGCTGTAAACATTACTGCATGTATAAAAATATGATGTAAATTACTTGATTGCTGGCTGTCGAGTCTTCTCTCCGTCCCCGTTCATATTTTTTATGTGACGGGCTGCTATTCAGCAAGCTGTAAAAATTATTCATCTCATAAAATGGTTTCGATTGGATAACGCTTGAATGGCTGTTCAAATGACGGTAAACAAATTAGTGCTCAGCAAAAGTTAGGACTGAGAAGGGTAAAGATACAAAACTGAAAACTGTATTACCTGAAAATCCGCACGAAGAATATATTTGAATACTGAAAGCAAATTTGTAAGCGGTAATTGAAACGGTAACCGTACTGAAATATCTACATTTCAGTAGATATTTCAGTTCAGTACATTTACATACATGTATATATACACATACATATATAAAGGCCTGGAGGAAGATCAAAGTTTGGGTGAACTTTAGATGCGAGGCAAGCCCTAGCGAGAAGATACATCGGCTTGGAGGTAGTAGGTGAGCCTGCAATGCATAGGCGTAAGCGGTGAATGATTGCCAATGGATGAGTTCGAGCGCCGTTGAACTGCGCGCTAACGCCCTCGGCGGTCTCGTTGAGAGTCGGGATGACCGTTGGTTGGAGAGGGTCCGGCAATAATAACGCAGCCCAGGTGAAACAGTGGAAGCTCTTCCCCAGCTGCTTCCCAGTGATCTCTCCTCTCACTTCCGACCCTAAGTGTTTGTTTTAGCTCCTGGTCGGACCTACGCAGGGACGTGCTTTAAATGTGTGTGAGCACATGAGTGTCGTGTGAGGTCTGGCAATCTGTAAAAAATCAAGATAAATTGTCGTTCCGAATGCAAAACTCTCCCAATGTCAGGTTAATCATTTTGTGAAATTTAGCCTCCACTTCGATATCGAACATGCCCAAACTACATGCGTGAGTGGATATCGTGTAAGAGATCAGACAATATGGACTCTCTTGAGCGGAAATAAGTTTTCCATACAAAACAGCCCACATTTCAATTCAAATACTTGCCATGTGGGGGGGGGGGGGAGTAGGGAATGAAATTCGTCATATTGTTTATTTTTTAAATCCCTAATTGACCAGGTTCCGGAAGGGTTTTTCACAATATAATGAACAAGATCATATTGTGACCTGAACCAACTCGAAGATACTCAAAATAATCGCAAATTCAGACCGTAGAGCGAGTGACTAATGATGAAACCTGCCGCCGGTTTCGGGCCTGTGTTTTGCCACCGTTTAGCAGTTAAGTGCTTGTTAGTTTTATTGACATTTTAGTTGCTCGCGAATTACTTGTGGTCATTGATCACAAACTTCCTTCACGTGGTCATTGATCACAAACTTCCTTCCTTCAATATGTTTATACATTGACAATGAATAGACCAAGCGCTCAACTCACCGGCAAGTTAACATTATGACCAATTATCAGTAAATAATAACGAGTTGACAATAAGGGAAATATTGCATGGAATGCAGATTGACGGAACCCTCGCTATCCACGAGTCATATCGTTGACACCAATCTCAAAAAGCCGGTATTGTTAACAGCTTTTAATGTTTCTCCATTCTGGTATTTGTCCGAACTCATGACTTCCGGAGTCTATTTATATTGCTGGATCTTTGTATACCCTTGTACTATTATATAAATCAGGACAATATTTGACAGGAATATTTTCCACTTGGATCCATTCTCTCATAAATATTATGAGATACATGCACGTTCTGCCTCGCCAAATGTATGTCACCGTCTAGAACAGAGTCTTGTATTCAAGTACGGAGCCGTAATCCTCTCTAATCCTGCGAGGGCTGGAACGGCTGTGCGATGTTGACGCAGTAATGGTGCTACATAGCTACCGTCTATCGTGCGGGAGCAAGGGGAGCGAGAAACATTTCATGACGACTGTATCGTCCATTTGAATACATGTTAGACTTGAATCGTGGTAACTGTACGAAAATAAAACTTCACTGATCGTAATAATCATTTGAAAAGTCTGTTCAATAATGACTATTGCCCTATTCCGATTATCGTTTCTTTTATTTTGCCAGGTACAAGTTTGATACCATGAGTTTCACGTCGAACGAAACCCTGTCAGGCAATTGTCATACATGTATCTTCTTCCGGTAATTTCGTTGTCTTGCCAAAAATAACGGCGTTGTCGGTAACTTCGCTATATTATAATCGTTTTCGGTAAATTCGTTATCTTGCCAGGTACATATAGAAATGTCCCAGTTGTCTCATTCCCGAAAACTTCACGGACAGCCGAAAGGAACAGCTGAGCAGGAAATACGGAATATTAAAAGTGTTTACGGATCAAATTGTAACCACGGCTGGAGTATCACTCATGCGAAACGCTCTTTATAGAAGGAAGCTTCAGGGAGTGTTTTGATAAATGAACTAGTATTTAAATTTGCCACTTCTGGAAAACTCTAGCTCGATGATCCCCTCTACTCTTCTTGGCGCCCCATTTTTGCAATCCTCGCCACGCAACCATGTCCACGCAGTTCGGCACCATCGAATCAATCTCACGCAACGCTTCTCCTCACCATCAGCCGACCCCTGACCCTTTCAGACTCAACGTCCTGTCTGCGTAAGGTATATGCGGTCATGTATCGAAAACAAATAATAAATAAAATATATTTTTGTACAAGTTCATTTATTATTTAATTTTATCTATAGTTTATTGGGTTTGACCTCAGTAAGACCTGACTTGATACGGTTAACGGTGCTGTGAATTTATATCGTCTTAAGAGAACTGTCTCATGATCCAGATCTGCTTCAAATTAGCCGTGTGTGTGTGTCTGCTCGGTCTTGAATTTATATATAGCACTACTAGATGTATCTGACAAGCAGGAATTCACAACTCTATCCAAGAGTTACAGCCAAACTCAGCTAGACAGTATAATTTCTTCAATGGACAACGAGTGATGTTTCGAGCCATTCGACGGAACAGCTGCTCGAACTATGAAAAAAAATCATTCGTGTCCCTTGAAATGTGTTCTGAAACCTTTGCAAAGGTGAGTCAAATTTATCAATTAAATGAAGACTTCTTTCGTACAGCTAAGATACACTTGATATAAAAAGAGGTGCCTCAAATTTTAAGATTATTCATTTTTTTACACCATTGAAATAAACGAGTCGACGAATTATTGCCCTCTACAAATTGACGTGCGGAATATATTATACTTAAGTGATTTTATTCTCATAAGACGTCAATAGTATTTAATCCTATTCAAATATGTTATCATTTGCGTGATGCATTTTTCGCTATTTTCTGTGTGGGATTTACCGTTGGAGACTCTAGCTACTTCGACACAAAAGCCGTATGGCTTTACATTACCACTATACAACGCGTGATCAGTAGCGATTAACGGAAGGCCCTCAGCGTTACATAGCTTGTAACGCATGCCTCCCTGAAAGCCGATTTAGTAATAGCATGACACGAGGAAATTTAGCTGGGTTTGAGCAATTATTCAAAGCAGCGTAACTTATATTCAATCTTGCAGTATGCCAAGTATAAGAAGCAGAAAACGTATATTTCAATTGTGTTTTATTGATGCCGTATAAATTCCCTACGATTGGGACAAGTTTTTCGTATGAGATATTGTGAAGTTGAATGTTGATGACATCACAGACAAGTTATTATTATCGGTTTAGAAAATTCAAAGAAAAATTCAAATAGAAGAACTTCAATGTTACAGTTATAGATTGCCTGGTTTATATGAAATGCATTTTTTATATAATTCAATAAGATAATGGCAACAATAACATTATGTGCCAAAATCAGATGAATGGATTCAATTAACTTTTTTAAACTAGAAATTTTGGTAATTTTACTCGTATTGAGCTAACTCAAGCATCGATCGAATCATGCGACTTGTTTAGAGAATATGCTCTGTAATGAAATAACTATGAGGGTTTTTCCTTCTATCGACGTGTATTCATGCACATAATTTACCGGCTGCTCGATACTATTCATGTGCCTTACCGCTATACCAACTTTTTCAATGCTGGGATAGAAGGCTTTGCCACGTTGAAGGAACAACCTTTCGTTACAAACCGAGAGGGAAGAAGAGTTTCCTCTTCCTTCTTTTGCAGACATGAAAGAGAAGATTAAATAAGTTGAAGTTTTCTATGCACCACAATTTTCAGGACGCGACCAGACACTTCATGCGATTGATCAGGGTCGATCATAAATCCTGAGAAAAAAAAAAGAATTACACGTCGTTAATCCTTTGATTAATAATGGCCTGGAATGTCAATCATTGTCTTTTTCGTGTATGTAGACACGCACCAAAACCAAAAAAGCAGTTGTGCAACCACCCAACCCTCATTCTCTTTTTGACGAAACTGGATTGCTGACAAAGTCCTTTTCCAGACTCACCAATCTGCCGGTGCAAGATGATCAAAAGGCTGCGATCCAGCAACGTAATAACAGACTCACAGACTCACAGACTCAACGTAATAACAGACTCACCAATCTGCCGGTGCAAGATGATCAAAAGGCTGCGATCCAGCAACGTAATAACAGAAAGTCGGAACAAATGAGGAACGTTTCTTTGTCCACAGTTTCTGAGGTTTTCACTTGAGCTTCATTTGCTTATATTTTGTGATACTTCATTACAACAATAACTGAATTGTTCACGAGGAAAACAGCAATCTTCCGCTTACGGAATTTATTTCATAAACAATTACTTCCAAAATTGTTAAACATTTACCTCTCCGGTCTGAATATTGAAATCCCAAACAGACAGACCGTAGTTGCATATGCAAATCAAGCCATCGAAATGCATCAAATTTCTGCCGTTTCATGCGAGTTTCAAAATCTCTTAACATTGGTCGATACGGTCGCATCCAAGCGAAGTAGACCAACGTGAGAGGGAGTCACAAGGTATTTGATTTTCCGAATCCGGCGATTTGGCCAACGTAAATGATGTCACGACACAAATATCGTTAGAATGATTTCGATATTTATATGCAAGTATTCGATGTATGCGATTCGCATATATCGCATGCTATAAAATAGAATAAAAAACTAGATCGTAATATATTGTTTACCAGGTGAAAAGTTATGCAGCGTTGACAACTGAAGAAAATGAAGATTGATGTAATAAGATATTCAAATCACGAGACAAATTACCCTTATCTTTCGCTGGAAGAAGATTGTTTGATATATTGGTAGTTAGAAGGATTGCCCACACGACTTCAATGAAGGGTTTCAGATACACAGGACCCGTCAATATGGCACAATTAAATTGATTCAGAGAATATTATCTGATTATTGATTCACTCATCATTGCCTCGTCCGAGTCACAACTAAAGGATGATAAATTAGCAGCTGAGGAAAAATATCGATGACTGTATTTTATTTGCGAAGTGACCTTACAAATATTGAAATTTAGTGTCTTTACAGTCTTTGTGAAAGATGGTCATCAAGGCCATAATGAGTGGATGTTCCCCAATGCTTACTGCTATTGTCTTATTATCGTTGAAAACCCGAGAACCTTTGAAAACCATGCTGTGACTATGTGAACTCTAAAAATACACTCGCATCTATGCAAACTTATAGGTCGAGTATTGTTCATACTGCATTTAAGATCTTCTCTGCAATACCTTCAATTTTCCATGTGTCGGATCTTAAAGATAATGACCAGGCACCTGGTTGCGATAATATAGGCAGGTTTGGGGCAACTCAGTTACGAACAAAGCTGAACAACTTTTTTATCTAACAGATGAGTATCGTCTTCCACAAATAGTTTGAAAATTGCCACGCAGTCAACATAGGTTTGAACTAGTGTTTTTGAATTCGTTAGACTATCCAAAACAAATCGTAATTAAAGCTGTGTTATCTGACTATACTTTATCGGACCTGGTTATCCTGATGATACTTTGGGAACGGGACTTTCCGGTATTTGAATTTATTCACACAAAAATATATGTGAACAATATTCATTTAACGCTGTATGATACTGACCAAAATCAGTAATTGCTGAGGCTTTGATGATGCACTTCTCCTGGTTCGTTTAGAATATGGTCGTCTTCAGAGTATGAGACCTAAAAGAAACCAGTATTATCCAATCCATAACACACTCATGAACAATCGAGCAATGAAATGAAGAAATAGTAACAGAGTAAGGAACCCAAATATTGTTCATAAATGAATTTAAGATATTTCCTGAAGCGAAAAACGAATACAGATTAACATGAACGAGGCATCACTGAAAAAATAGACGTCTCATGGCGACACACTCAAATGTCGTTAAGCCGACACAATGTTGTGTGTCCGTATAGCATAGCAACCTTGATGAGTGTAGAACCAACACAGTAGAAGTGCGCCATATTGAGCTACTCCATCCTTTTATTATAATTTCCTTTGGGCAAATAAAAAATATGAAGGTCAATGTGACACATTTATAAAGGAAGTGTCGTGAATGTGTCAATGTGACACAGCAAGCATGTCAGTGTTACACATTGCGCTCAAAAATGCCAATGTCACTAAACCGGCACACCCGAAGAGATTATGCTGACACACCTTGATGGTGGCGTGTCCATGCAACACACAGTAATGTGTCAGACTGACACTTGTTAGTGTGTCAGTAGTGTAATCAATAATGTGTTAATACGACTCGTATTTCACTCACTATTATATACCAGGAGGACACGCCCTTTTCTGGCGATGAAACATCGCGACGACATGAATGTAAATAAAATATAAGTAGCAATTTTATTACAAGTTTATTATACAGGTGATGGATATATTGAATTGCACATGAAAACATTGCAATGCAGGAAGATACAGATGCATTTACTTAGCTGAATCCCCGAGAAAGGAGGGTGGCTGACGGCAAGGCATACCTCACACTCCTCCCACATACCCACACTCAATCAAGTTAGCCCTTTTGCAGTTGATGGTCCGGCCGGAGATCTCGCAACACAAACGTGTTGAGGAAGCTGTCCGAGGTTCGTTTCAGCAGAAGGCCCGGCAATGAAATTGAATAACCCCTAACGCGTCATAGGGGTGAGGGCAGCTTCCAACTGTGCGCTATGAAGCTGAATACTTCGATGTGAGAGAGGTCACAAGACGAGAGTTGAATATTTTTGAGATGGAATGTATGGTAATGGTCGAATGAATCAATCACGACGATTTGTGAATAAGAACAGAGATTATAAACATGGGTTCATTCTGATATTTCCTGTTGGTGGCGGTGCTTACTTCTTAGCAATAATCCGATCACTCCACAACGCGAACATACGTCCTCTTAGAGACCCACTCAGTACTTTGCGGCTACGACGAGACTCCACTTACCAGCCTCTGCAAGCAGCCTAAGCGCAGAAGTGGTGCAATCAAGGAATTAGAGCATGGAAATATTGGACCAAAATAACCTCTGGAAGAAAGCGAGTATATATAGTTCGAATTCGAACAAAAGTACTACACACATCGAAATTAATCATGACTGCACTAAAAAATCAGCTTCAAATTGGAAGATCTCGCGCAAAAAGAACGTGTTTAAACCTGAATTGCAATGGGGTACCACACGTTTATATTTGTGACCTGTAGCTCGTGGGGCGTTAACGTTGAGAAGATCCTTCATATTCACAACGGTTTTGCTGCCGGTTTTGCCCACCTCATTCTTTTACTTTCAGAATAAAAGAAATGCAAGGCATGGATTCCCCGCGCGCAATTCATTCCACCCAAACCCTCAACACAACCAGTCCAGCGTCTCTGAACTGCCGCGCAATTTGATGTTGTGGGAGCTGGAGGAGAGATTAGATTCTCGCCACAAGGAGAGGATGGATGGCACGGAGATCGATGAGAAGAGTGTTGGAACCGGAGCTGAATGTCTGTCGGCCTAAATGATGGCGAATAAACGAGTTCTGACGAAGCTATCTCTCTGAGAAATGGGATGAACTTAATTAGAGGTAGGGCAGGAAACTTTGACGCATCAGTAGAAAACAAGTGAATGCTGTCGGAGCTCTGACCACGGAGAGTTTGTTGCGAGCGGTTGAATATTTTATTTAGCGTTAAATGGGGGTCCACCCGCCGACCGCCGTTATACTATTGAATTCGGTCATGTTTCTGAACCTCTAAAACCACCTGAGTTGGAAATAATGAACAAGTATAACACATGTATGCAATCAAATAATTTCCACGCTTGCGATGCTGCTGACCGAAGACGTACGAAAAAATCGTTTGCTATTACAGACTCCACAACGCGAAATATTAGCATCCTTTTTTTAAAACGAATCCCTTTCTTTAATATAATGCGTTCATGTTCACCCAATGTTGAAATATTGATAATATGTTTCTAACACCAACATCGATAAGCATTTGGATTGCGTCTCAGAACCTAATCACAACAAACGTATTTTCATTAACGAAATTCGGTCTTCGTTGAGGCAATTTAGACTGCCCTAACGTCCGCGGCATCTATTTATTGTGCGGCAACGGGAGGTGAGAAGTTGGACGACCAAGACAATTAACAGCAAAGTAAATGAAGGGAAAAGCCCCGGACGAGAAGGTAGCTGTTGGGACTGTTTTTCTCACTTGGCACTCCTGATGCAGGATCAAAACAACATGTACATAGACAACAAAAGTATGGTCTTATTGAACATTATCTCATCTATGTTTGTATTTTTTTATCAGTATATTATTAATTGATTGCAAATGTCAAACGAATTTGCACGTTTTATTTGATCTCTGCAGGCCGAAAAAATGCCCTTAATAGCTTGGACGTGGAAATGCATGTATGTTTTGTGATCCCCGTTAATTTATCTTGAGCTATAATTCACATTTCTGAGAGACGAACTCACGTATCACGAGATGTAGACTCGAAAGCTTTTCCAAAAAGAACGGATTCGTACGGGGTATATAGAGTTATTTGACGGGATCGTGCGGTTAGCTATGGGTTAGGGAATATAACATTTGTGTCTACAGTATTTGAGTAGTGCAAAACGTTCTGTCTGTAATGACTATTAACTTTGTTATAGCTGTCTGCTTCGTGGATGGCTTTATATTAAGTTATCCTTCGATTTGAGTCTGTCCGCCTGTTGGCGAAAACGGCAACCATATGAAATTGAAGTCTGTCTTACCGAGAATTTATCTGTAGTCATGATACAGAGTTCAATTCAAGATATAATCATTGTGCAAATATTCAACTAGATACATATTGATTAGTTAGGTCCATCTTCTTGAGGCCGCTTCAGTTCGGATGAATCCAAACCTTCTCTGGGAGTCATGGGGTTATATTGTCTTTGCTTCAACGATTAAAAACATTCTATTGCATGGTAGCTATAATATGAATAGTCTTAATTTTCTTCTGTTGCCACCAAACTCGGTGTACAAACATTTCGGTAGCTATGAGTAGATTCGTTATTCATTAGAAATGAAATATTTGTTCACCGAATGTGGTGGCAACAGACGAAAATTAGGACGATTCTCAGTTCAGCTATCATGAAATAGAATGGTTTAATCGTTGGAGCAGAAACCATAAATTACACTAAGACGCACATAGGTTTGGATTCACTATCCGTGAAAAGGATGTTAGGATGCCCTACAGTGAATGTGTTCAGTATATTGAAATTTTATCATCGATTTATTCGAAGACAGGAGGAAGAACTGTT
>SDVV010000357.1:0-33163 GCA_016164225.1 Gammarus roeselii | reverse complement strand
CCTCGTGCATCAGGCACCGTGTCAGCCCTAGTGCATCAGGCACCGTAGCAGCCTCATGTTTCAATCTATTGTCCAACTTCATACAATTTGTAAACGCATCAAGTTGTGCTCGTTTATTGTTCTTATTCCCTTGCCAATCATTGCCTTACCCTTAGGTACTCTCCTAACCCATCAGTTTCTAGATGGCGCCCAAAGCCGGAACTGAATTCAGATATGCTGCCCTATCCGGTCTTCGCTTTCCTGAAATTTGCCACCTATAACTCCTGACCAAGCCCAAATAGCTACCTCCTATGCTCTTGCATCACTTTGTAATAAACCCCCGTCAGCTCTCCCCTCACCCCTGCACTTCACTCCTAACACCACCTGCTACCCATTCCTAACGTCCCACGCCCTCACCTCGACCAGCGAAGTCGCCTGAACCTCTCTGTCCTGCCTGAGGGTGAGCTCCTGTCGCCTCGGTCCCCTCGCTGCTTTTCGCCCTCCTTCAAGACGCACTCCAATACAGAGACGTTCGAGAGCATCCTCTTCCTCCAGCACCTCTACGCCGCTGTAATACATCACCTAACCTTGTTACGTCCATCTGATGGCCTCTTGTTCAGGCCACTGGTGATCGTTGTATGTGCCAGCCAGTGCTGGAGATGAATGCTGGCCACCCTTGTTCCTGCTTTCTTGGTTGTTGTTAACATTCATTTGGTTGGCGTTTGTAATGCAATAGTCTCAAGTCACCAACCCTGTAGAAAACGCATTTTTCGACGGGATTCCAGTCAACATTGCCGAGGGAAAATGTGTTCGATGGTGTACCCTCTCGCGGCCCCTAGCGCTGTAAGCTCGTGACGTCATAATACATAGCCTGTACCGCAATGCTTTGCGCGATGACATTGAAATAATTTGTTATTAATGCGCACTCCCCGCAGGCCTCATCATCACAAGTCCAGCCAATTCGAGCACAATGCCACAGCCCTGTCTCAACCTGTAGGTCCGATCTCTCCCCTGGCTGTGTCCCACCGACCCCTCGTATAAATGTTGTTACATAGTCACGAGCCGCAGTGCTGGGGTCCACCACAGGTGTTTATTTTGTGGTGGTCAACTGTCTGAAGGAACTGTTGGGATAAATCTGTATAGCTGGCTTCTTGCCCGTGGAGAACCTGTCTCAATATGTACAGGACCTTCTCCTAAAAGACTGTGACCAAGGACTCTTTCCCTACCTTCTGCTCCTGGCTGCTCTTCCGTAGATTTTGATGATTGCACAAGCTCTCTAATACCTCGTCGTAGTTTACTAAGTTTTCTTTCTTCACTTTTTACTTGAAATTCAATGAACGACAATAAGTAGCATTGCTTTTTAGTGGGTAATCTTTCACTAGACAAGCTTTTTGAACTTTTTTCTCGAAGGGGACTTTTCATGACTCTTCCACCTTGTATCTTCACCTGTGAACACACTAACTTTCTCCCTCTGCGTCCTCAGCTGGATCGACTGAAGAAGTGCTAGTTACTACACTGTTGAATATTCGTTGTACTGGTTCCAAGTCTACATTTAATGCCAAATTTTCACTGCACTGGTTTATGGTCCGGTTTCAATGTCGCAAGTTTACTACGTCATCGGTTGAATTATAGTGTTGCATAAAAAGACAATTCAGTATTCAGTTAGCCCACTTTACAGTTCAGCCTATGACCAAGTTAATATACGTTGAACAACGCGGACTTGGGTGTCATAGCTACGCTGACACTTGATCACCACCTTAAAAACTTCTCAACGTACATGGTGATGTTTAATTCGTTTTGTTTTTGACCCACTGGTCTCGCTTAAGCCTTTTGCGAACCAATGATGTTCCCCAACAAAAATTAATCTAAGTTACCAGGTAATGTGTCAACTTCAGAACGTTTTGTTTGTTTTCATCTAGTTTTATACACCCTGTTCTTGTTGTCATCGTACAGATGAGTCATTTATACTCTTGCCCCTAGTATTGAAGTGTTGAATACTCCAACTTACTCAGCACCGTATCCTGTTCACCTTTTGTACCTTGCAACCGATTTGTAGCAGAGTTAGGAAGTTAGGCAACAGCGACATCCTTGGAAGACGCACTGGCAGCCGACGTCATTTGGTCTCCTCGTCCACAGCTTCTTCTGCAGTGGTCCTCACTAAGACAATTTTTTCTAGATTTTTCTCTCCCCTGCGCACCTTATGTAGTAGGCTTTAACTAGAAGTAAGTTTATTCTTCATGCAGGGCGTTCGCGACCTAAGGAGTTCTCAATGATGTGGGTCGCTGTATTGCGTACAGCTAACCTTTCCATTCTTTGCTATTGATGTGGGTCGCTGCATTGTGTTATATGTGGGTTGATAGATTGCGAGCAGGAAATGTCTATTACCATTTTAAGTCCTGGATGATGTAGGTTGATGAGCTAATGTTACCTGTACTATGTGGGATCACAGAACACTCTCCTTCTTTTGTCCTTCTGTTAGTACTAACCCGTAGCGCAGTGTTGCACTGTATCGTCCGTCGTGTAGTGTCCCCGGCTGCGTGTGTGGCGTGCTACATCCCTCTCTCTGTTGACTTTGCAATATTTCCGTTACACGGAGAATATCAAAGGCCATTCAAACACCTCTTATATTTTTATGTAATTGTTCTAATATGTAGGTTCGAGTCAATTAACCTGAAATAAAGGTGGTGTTAGTTGAACTCTAACGTTAGTATTAAATGGTAGATGTGGTCCTGATGAGCCTGCCATGACATGTGGTATAGATTATGGTTAATGTATGATGCATGGTTACTTTGGGAAATAGCCATAATATTACGTGTATCAATAAGTCATCTAAGTGTAGTTTGAATTCGTTCTGATATATGTATACTTTGTTTATATTATTTATTCGTCATCTAGTGTTGAGATATTGACCATAAGTAGTACATTAACTTTGACATAAATTTAGTTTATATTTTTCATGAAAATATTCACCTTAAACTAGCCTAGAAACATGCAATAGTTATGAGCATCCGCAGACCGCCGCAGCATGTCGCGTGCATGTCCGTGCTGACGTCTCTTTCTCCCCCCCTCGCCTACAGGGAGAGTTGGAAGCCCAGCTGTTGCAGGCCAACCCGATCCTGGAGGCATTTGGTAACGCCAAGACGGTCAAGAATGACAACTCTTCCAGATTCGTGAGTGACACGTGACATTATTCAGAGGCTTTAAAATACCGGTCAGAGTTCAGGCATTGTGACTCAATATAAATTTCTTGATAAATTTTGACTCAAATACTTTCTTTCAATTTACAGCATTGATATTCATTGTGAAGGCATAGTTAATAGACATGGTTTTTGAGTTGTGAGAAATTAATACTCGTCTCCTGTTATGTATACAACCTTGCTGTTAGGGGACGTTTCAAGCCTCTCAGAGCGTGTGGCAACATTAAACTTAACCCCCGCCCCACAGGGCAAGTTTATTCGCATCAACTTTGACAACTCCGGCTTCATTGCTGGCGCCAACATCGAGACGTACCTGCTGGAGAAGAGCCGCGCCATCCGTCAAGCCAGTGACGAGCGAACCTTCCACATCTTTTACCAGCTTCTCTCGGGGGCCTCGGCCGCCATGAAGAGTGAGTGCATAGACATGGAGCACTGGTGCCATGAAGAGTGAGTGCATAGACATGGAGCACTGGTGCCATGAAGAGTGAGTGCATAGACATGGAGCACTATTGCCATGAAGAGTGAGTGCATAGACATGGAGCACTGGTGCCATGAAAAGTGAGTGCATAGACATAGAGCACTGGTGCCATGAAGAGTGAGTGCATAGACATGGAGCACTGGTGCCATGAAGAGTGAGTGCATAGACATGGAGCACTGGTACCATGAAGAGTGAGTGCATAGACATGGAGCACTGGTGCCATGAAGAGTGAGTGCATAGACATGGAGCACTGGTGCCATGAAGAATGAATGGAGAGACATGGATGACTGGTGTCATGTAGAGTGAGTGGAGAAGCATGGAACACTGTCCAGGCGGAAGTGCATAGCCACTGCTCTACAGCATCTCCCGTGCTATCAATGCCGCCAGCTATTAGTCATCCGCAGAGTATTCATTGGTTTGTGTTGGGTAACAAGATCTGTTCAGAACTGCAGTGTTTATTGGATTTTTTTGTTCAATTTTTAGAGACTAAGCTCTTGTTATCACTGCATTGCTCTCTGTCACCCTCGTCAATCGTTACTGCGAAAGATTCGATTGTCGTTTTTCAGTAATAAGTTAATATCTACTGTAGTAGTTCTACGCATTAGACGAGTTTGATGTTGACACTATTCTTGATGGTAGCATTTGCTGACAATTGATACCTACGTGTTCTGCTATTGTGAAGGAGTCGATGACGGTGCAAAAAATGTACTGAAGGATTTGGTAACCTATGTATATTTCTGGCTGAATGTATACAGAACAGTGTAGCTACATAGGACCTGGTTTAAGGATACCAGCTGCAAGCGACCGTGAGCTCCTCCATAACAAACGTTTCATTACCCCCATGATGCTTTTCGTCTTATCCGCTGCATTTTCCCGCAGAGGAATTCCTGCTGGAGGACGCCAAGAAGTACAACTTTTTGACGGCCGGCAAGGTTGTGGTGCCCGCCATGGACGACCAAGCAGAGTTCCAGTCAACCGTCAACGCCATGCACATCATGGGCATGAGCGAGGAAGACATCAACTGTGAGTACAATGTTTACTCTTAATTAGCCTTGGCAATTGACAGAAGCAAATAACCTTAGGGAGCAGTCACAATAACATCGGCATAGACTTCGAGGACAGCAACTGCCAGTCCACTTTTTAACATGGGAAAGAGACATCAACTGAAGGCGCTGCATTTTATCATGGGAGAGGGACATCAACTGATGACACTGCATAACTTTGTTGCGTGAGAGGAGAACATATGGCCTCCGCCTTGCGTACTAACCGTCACGGTTTCAAATCTTGGTGAGGTTGACTAGCCTTGAACTGGAAGTGGTTCCTAGCATACCGGCTGAGAACGTCGTTATAAGCGTTTGCTCACTAACACAGCTCGTAAAATATTGAGGCACTTGAATATTTCTTCACTGAAGAATGGTCAGCAAAAATGACAATAGTAATTCACTAACAGCTATCTTGTAATACATAACAAATTACGACATGCCCAATGAACCGTGAGACATCTATTTGTTCTCAGTTATGTAGCGTGTAATGCTATTTTTCCTCATGTTACAGCTGTTTTCCGCACCGTTTCCGCCTGTCTGCTGTTCGGCAACATGCAGTTCAAACAGGAGCGCAACTCCGACCAGGCTACGCTACCGGACAACACTGTGGCGCAGCAGGTAATAAAGAGCATCAATAGACATTTCGCATCTTTAAATACTTCTAACCATTTCTTGCGAACTTAGCAACCTTTTTGGTTCTTGTTATCGTTTTTAAAAGCAAAATTATGGAAGGTTTAAAATACTCAACTTGTGCCATTAGTCACAGCTATTACATTAGTCGTCAGCCGTGAGATTTTCAAGAGGCGGTGTTTGACCCCTATTTCTAAGGAAAAAAATTAAGCTGAGCATTTTCATTCCTCCATGATGTCAAAATATCCCATGAAACTACAGCTCGTTGGTTGCTAGGAGTTTCCTGCCTATGGATTTTGCGTTAGCCTCATCGCCTTGTTTACCTTTCACGTTCGCAGCGTAAAAGACATTAACTCTACTCCGTAGTAAACCCAATTACTCAAATCTAAAATCGATCTATACTAGCTCGGTGCAGCATTTGTTGCTGGTTTGAAGTTTTGTGCCAGAAAGATGCCGTCGCCAGCGCGCAAGGAAGCGTCGCTACTCTAGATCTTATCTTTGAACCTAATCAAGGACGCATTCGAAGATCCATGTGTTCGGTCCCTCGTGTCTTGGAAGGATAACTTGTTTGATTCTTGTTGGATGTTCATTCTAATCAAATTAGATTAAAGGGTTATTATAACCAAATATCTCTTTACCCCTGCGTATCCCGTTTCAAACCTGATGTTTTTTTCAACCACTTCAAATTCCACTTCCTGGCCGTGCGCTCTTTTTTTTCTCTGCCAATTCATGTTTTCTGACCTCCATCTGTCGCCCTCCTCCAGCTCGCCCACCTGTTGGGCGTAAACGTGACAGACTTCGTGCGCGGGTTCCTGAAGCCTCGCATCAAGGTGGGTCGCGAGACCGTCACCAAGGCCCAGAACAAGGAGCAGTGCGAGTTTGCCATAGAGGCCATCGGCAAGGCGCTGTACGAGCGCCTCTTCAAGTGGATCGTGATGCGCATCAACAGGTCCTTGGATCGCACCAAGAGACAGGGAGCCTCCTTCATCGGCATACTTGATATCGCCGGCTTTGAGATCTTCGCCATGAATAGGTAAATAGTGCCTGGTGTATCGCGGTCATTTAAACTTTCCTGTTGGCTAATTGGCCTTCCGGTTCCAGAGTGACGTTGACTCCAGTGGACAAGAAAGCCTTGTCACTCTGATCTAATCCAGCTAAATGAGTTATTAATGGAGTCTCCCCCAAGAATCCTTTGAATTCTTACAATGTTAAAGATTGAAGATAGCTCTACCTTGGTATGATGATTGAATTCCTTAATCGTCATAAATTAACATTCATTCAGTTATTCATTGATTCCTTATCTGACATTTGTACTCTACTAAATACCTGTATTTTTGTCAACATTTAGTAGATGTCTAACTATCATCTATTGTTCTCCAGTTTCGAGCAGCTGTGTATCAACTACACCAACGAGAAGCTCCAGCAGCTGTTCAACCACACTATGTTCATCCTGGAACAGGAGGAGTACCAGCGCGAAGGTATCGAGTGGAAGTTCATCGACTTCGGACTCGACCTTCAACCCACCATCGACCTCATCGAAAAGGTGAGGTGGCGATGTCCATCTGTCGGTGACTTCGACAAGTTGTCTCGATGAACTAATGACGTGATTGAAGATGCAAGACTTGCAACCGTGATAGTTTATGTCAAGGAAGTAATCATGTGATTAAAGTTTCCAAGAACTTGTTTTTTTTGTAATTGAATTGCGATTGTGGTAGTTCGAACCATTTTTTAATGTGTTCTTCGTTCCTTCCCGTTGCTTTTAACCCAAGTTGTTTCTGTTCTCAGCCGATGGGCATCCTGGCGCTGCTTGACGAAGAGTGCTTCTTCCCCAAAGCCACGGACAAGACTTTCATCGAGAAACTGAACACTTCCCACTCCGTGCATCCCAAGTACTGCAAGTCAGAGTTCCGCGATAAGGCCGACTTTGCCGTCGTGCACTACGCAGGACGCGTGGACTACTCGGGCCATCAGTGGCTCATGAAGAACATGGATCCTCTCAACGACTACGTGGTGTCACTGATGCAGACCTCGCAGGATCCCTACATCGTGCAGATATGGAAGGATGGTCAGTGTACGCTCGTACTTCGAGCTCGGATGGCCCTTGACGCTTCGGTACTGGCAATTATCTAACGAATTATTGACATATCATAAACTGCTGTTCTGTTCGTTCTGAATTTTATAAAGCCATCAAATTGACAGTGGTCTTGTACAAAAATTATTATGCTAAGGTTGCAGTGTTACTGTTAGAACTGTTAACAAATGTCACCCAGGATAAAGTGTCCCTTTTCTGCTTGCAGCTGAGATCGTGGGAATGGCCCAGCAAGCGATGGGTGACAGCCAGTTCGGTACCCGTACCCGCAAGGGCATGTTCCGCACTGTGAGCCAGCTGTACAAGGAGCAACTCACCAAGTTAATGGGCACCCTTCGCAACACTAACCCCAACTTCGTGCGTTGTATCATCCCTAACCACGAGAAACGGGCCAGCAAGATAGATGCCGCTCTCGTGCTCGACCAACTCAAGTGAGTGCACCTCACCAATATCAAAATTTATTCTATTGTGCTTGATATGGTTTAATTAGAACGCTTATTTAAGTTGTTGAATGAGGTTATCTCATGTTGGATTTAATTGGATTAATTTCAACGTGAGTAAGAACTTGATTTAATATTGTAGAAGTGTAACATTTATATGGTATCCTATTCGTGCACGTGGTGTCATTTGTATGTGTTCTCAGGTGCAACGGTGTACTGGAGGGCATCCGTATCTGCCGGCAAGGCTTCCCGAACCGCATCCCCTTCCAGGAGTTCCGCCAGCGCTACGAGCTGCTCACTCCCAGTGTCATCCCCAAGGGCTTCATGGATGGCAAGAAGGCGTGCGAGATGATGATCCAAGCCATCGAGCTGGAGCCGAACCTGTACCGTATAGGTCAGAGCAAGATCTTCCTGCGCGCCGGCGTGCTTGCCTCGCTAGAGGAAGAGCGTGACATCAAGATGACTGACCTGATCGTGCAGTTCCAGGCTTACTGCCGCGGCATGTTGGCCCGTCGCAACTACCAGCGACGCCTGCAGCAACTGAATGCCATCCGCATCATTCAGCGCAACTGCGCCGCATACCTCAAGCTACGCAACTGGCAATGGTGGCGTCTGTACACCAAGGTAAAGCCTCTGCTGCAGGTAACCAAGCAGGAAGAGAAGCTCACGCAGAAGGAGGACGAGCTCAAGCAAATCCTGAACGATCTTGAGTCTCAGAAGAAGTCTGTTGAGGAGGTGCAGCGAAAATTCAACCAGGCGCTGCAGGACAAGAATGTGCTGGCGGAGCAGTTACAAGCGGAGACGGAACTGTGCGCTGAGGCCGAGGAGATGAGGGCGCGACTGCTGGCGAGGAAGCAGGAGCTCGAGGAGATCCTGCATGACATGGAGACTAGGCTCGAAGAAGAAGAGGAGCGCACCACCACGCTCAACACGGACAAGAAGAAACTGCAAACACAGATACAGGACCTCGAGGAGCAGCTGGAAGAAGAAGAAGCAGCCAGACAGAAGCTGCAGTTAGAGAAAGTTCAATGTGACGCCAAGATTAAGAAGATTGAAGAGGATTTTGCTATTGTGGAGGATTCCAATCAAAAACTTCTTAAAGAAAAGAAAATGTTTGAAGAACGAGTAGCGGATATTTCTGGAACATTAGTCGAGGAGGAAGAGAAGGCCAAACAGTTGATGAAATTGAAGGCTAAACATGAGTCCACTATTGGGGAATTGGAAGACAGAATTAAGAAAGAACTCGATAGCCGCGCAGAACTCGAGCGTAATAAAAGAAAACTTGAAACTGATATGAACGATTTGAAGGAACAAATAAACGAGAAGAAAAATCAAACCCATGAAGTTCAGATTCAACTTGCTAAGCGAGAGGAGGAGTTGGCCCAGGCCATGATGCGTGTCGATGAAGAAGTTGCCTCCAAATCCCAACTTCAAAAACATCTCAGAGAAGTTGAATCACAACTTAATGAATTGCAAGAAGATTTAGAATCCGAGCGTGGCCTGAGAAGTAAGGCCGAAAAACAGAAACGCGATCTGAATGAAGAACTTGAAGCTTTGAAGAACGAACTTTTGGATTCTTTGGATACAACCGCAGCCCAGCAGGAGTTGAGGACAAAGCGTGAAGAAGAGTTGGCTGGTTTGAAGCGTTCATTGGAGGAGGAGCTCACTTCTCACGAGCAGGTGATTGCTGAGTTGCGTCACAAGCAGGCTAACATCACCGCCAACCTCAACCAAGAGATCGATCAGCTCAAGAAGAATAAAGGAGCTATGGAGAAGAACAAGTCGACGCTCGAGGCAGAGAATGCTGACCTCGCTAATGACTTGAAGGCTTTACAGGCAGCTCGTTTGGAGGGTGATAAAAAGCGCAAGGCTCTCGAGAACCAGATCGCGGAGCTGCTCTCAAAGTCTGGAGATAGTGACCGCACTAAGGGAGAGCTTCAGGAGCGACTTACCAAACTGGAGCAGGAGCTTAACGCCGCCACTCTGCAGATGGAGGAAGCGGACGCTAAGAGCATGGCTGCCTCGACTCAGCTCAAAAACCTTGAGGCCCACTTGGCCGAATCTCAGGGCTTGCTCGAAGAGGAGACTCGTAACAAACTTGCCCTCAACACTAAGCTGAGGAACATTGAGCAGGAGAAAGATCACCTTCAGGAGGTACTGGAAGAAGAGGAGAGCAGCAAGCGCAACCTGGAGAAACAAGTAGCTACGCTTCAAGTCCAGTTGGGCGAGGCGAAGAAGCGCGCTGAAGAGGAGTCCAACAACTCACTCCAGCTTGAGGAGACCAAGAAGCGCCAGAGTAAGGAACTGGAGGAATTGCGGGCCCGCCTTGCTGAGCTGCAAGCCCTCAACGAGAAGCTGGACAAAAGCAAAAAGAAGCTGCAGGCTGAGCTCGAGGACGCGCAGGTGGACATAGACACAAACCGCACCAAGGTGGGGGAGTTGGAGAAAAAACAGCGCAACTTCGACAAGCTACTCAACGAAGAGAAGAGCAACTACGACCGCTGCCTGCAGGAGAAAGAGACCGCCGAGAGAGAAGCCAGGGAGAAAGAGACTAGGATTCTCTCTCTCAATAGGAATGTGGACGAGCTGCAGGAGCGTTTGGAAGAAGTGGACATGTCCCGCAAGCGCCTACAAGTCGAACTCGACGATCTTGTGTCCACGCGCGGCACCGCCGACAAGAACGTTCACGAGCTTGAGAAGGCCAAGCGCTCTCTTGAGTCTCAGCTCGCTGAGCAGAAGACACAGATCGAAGAGTTGGAAGACGAGCTGCAGCTCACCGAGGATGCGAAACTTCGACTTGAAGTCAACATGCAGGCTATGAAGGCTCAGTTCGATCGGGACCTCACAGCTCGGGAGGAGCAGGGCGAGGAGAAGAGGAGGACTCTCCTCAAGCAGCTTCGCGAACTGGAGGCCGAGCTTGAGGAGGAGCGTAAGCAGAGGACTGTCGCTGTGACCGGAAGGAAGAAGCTCGAGGGTGATCTAAAGGATCTCGAGGCTCAACTGGAGATGAGCAGCAAGGTCAGTTGTTCTCTGACTCGGCAGTATACTTTTAATGGTTCATTTTTCGTGCACTCTTGTACTGCTCCGTTTAGCCATAGCTTATTCTGGTGATCTTGTTCATCAGAAGCTCCTTCTCTTTGTTGTTCATTTATTCAGAAACATAGTGGTCTCACTTTTTCTGCATACATAAATAGCGTTCTCACTGCCTCACGCCATCACCCCAGGTGAAGCAGGTGAAACATTGTGTTCTAACGATTTCTCATAAGCATGTTCTCACTGTTTCTGTGTACATAAATATCGTTCTCACTGCATCATGCCATCACCTCAGGTGAAGGAGGATGCGCTGAAGCAGGTGAAGCGCGTGGGCAGTCAGCTGAAGGAGTTCCAGCGAGAGGCTGACGAGGCCCGCGCTTCCCGAGAGGAGCTCTCCTCGCTATACAAGGAGCTCGAGAGGAAGATGAAGAGCCAGGAGACCGACCTGATGCAGTACCAGGAAGATCTCGCCGCCGCTGAGAGGGCCAGGAAGGTGGGCTATGACTAACAAGATTATATAGTTGAGTATAATCTCTAATACTTTTTGATGATGATCACCGTTGTTTGAATTATTGACATCATGAACGATGCTTCCCTTCATTATTTTAGTTGTCACTTGATTGTATTCCATAGCCAATATATAATTTCTGCTCTAAAGAATGTGGAGAGCGAGCGCGACGAGATCCAGGAGGAGCTGAACCAGTATACCAGCAAGATGACCCTCGGCGTCGACGAAAAGAAAAGGCTCGAAGCCAGGATCGCTGCCCTAGAAGAGGAACTAGAGGACGAGCAGAGCAACATTGTGGTGAGTAATTGGCCTTCGATGTGATTAGGACTGGGGCTCTGGAGAGTGAGTTGGGCGGTGAAAATTTTGATTGGTGATCCTTTTGAAGTCTTGAGTAGTTTGGTTTCACCGCCTACTTGGAAGTAAGATTATCTCCCGGTAGTGATACCATTTTTATTTTTAACAAAAAATCGTTTTGATAAGTTTTCGGTGAGTCGTCCCATGGAAATTGAGCTATTGTACTTACTTATGAAGCAATTTTCGATGCATGTTGATTGTGTTTTCTCGGCCATGCACAGGAAGTGGCGGACCGCATGCGTAAGATCCAGCTTACCAACGAGCAGCTCCAGACCGACCTCAACTCGGAGAAGTCTTCCGTGCTCAAGATGGAGGGCCATCGTTCTATGCTCGAGCGACAGAACAAGGAACTCAAGTCCAAGCTCTCTGAGCTGGACACAGAGATCAGAAGCAAGACTAAGTCCACAATTGCCGCACTCGAGTCCAAGGTTCGTATATCTTATCAAACGATTGATTCTGATAATTGACCTGTAGCGAGGGTGTTAGATGCCCATTAGCGGGGGTGTTAGAGTACTGCTACCATAACCTCTGCGTATTGCAGGAGACGACTAGAAAGGGAGCCCCGTAGCCGGAGCTTAGCGTGTCATAAGAGGCGACTAATAAGAGGCGGGGCGAGGAGGCTAGGAATCCCCTCCTCTGTAAAATCCTCCCTAAAAGACAGCAAGACGAAGGGGAGAGGAGAGGCTCACGCCTCTCTGAACCCAATTGTTAGGGTCGTTGAATGTTTGTGGTTGTAGTACGAATGAAGCAAAGAAGCGAAAAATTGGCGAGATGTTTGTGAGGAGGAAGTAAGATGTGTTGGCGCTGAGTGAGACTAAGTTGAAGGATAAGGGCGAGTGTGAGTTTGGAGTGGTAAGTGGAAGAGTCAGGCGTGGATGAAGGTTAGGCAGGAGAAGGTGTGGTGTTGATATTAAGTGATCGACTGGCTGGTAGCGTTACTGAGTAGAAAGAGGTGTCGTCAAGATTGATGTGAATGAAAGTAAAGTTAGCCATAGAAAGATGGGCATTTGCGAGTGTGTACGGACCTGGTAGCGAGAAGAGTGAGGAGGAGAGGGAGCAATTTTGGACTGACCTGAGCGAGTGTATTGAGTGTTTTGGAAGTCAATCCAATGTGGTTGTACTGAGTGACCTTGATGCGAGAGTTGGAGATACAGAAGTGGATAATTGGAACAGGAGCTGGTCGTCGGAAACAGCTTGTTCAAGAAGCGAGATATCCACAAGTACGCATGGGTTAGGATGGCCCATGGTGCAGTGGTGGAGAGAGCGCTGGTGGATTTTGTGTTGATTTCGAGGAGAAGGGTTAGGAGGATATTGTGTGTACGGGTGTTGAGAAGAGAGAGTAAAGGAGTGTCTGACCATCTACTGGTGGAAGGTAGATCAAGACTGAAGCATAGGTAACGGGAACAAAAGAGTGGGCGGAGGGAGAGAGGTAGTGAAGGTGAGTGACCTAAATGTGAAAAGCAGAGCTGAGGAGTTCCGACGGACGTTGAGGGAGGAATATAACAACGTGAGAGGGCAGGACCTGCATGATGTGGAGGAAGAATGGGAGGTGTTCAGAGATAAATTGTTCAGATGTTCGAGAAATGTGTGTGATGTGCGCCATGTGGACGGATGCAGGCGTAAGGGGTACGAGTGGTGGAACGAAGAGGTCAAACTGTTGGTTGCGCAGAAAAGAGCTTTTGAGGAGTGGCTGCATAGGGAGATAATGAAGGAGGTGAAGCGAGTGGTGAGGAAAGCCAAAAGGGACGCTGATGTCAGGTGGGGTAGACGGTTGTACCAGAATTTTGAGAACAAAAAGATGTTCTGGAAAGAGGTTAAGAGGGTTAGAAAGGGAGAGACCGGAAGGGAGGAAGCGGTGAAAAATGAAAACGGCCAGTTGTTGACGGAAAGTGGTGTCAGCCTCTGTCAAGGATGACAGAGAGGCTGAAATTGTTGCTGTGGGTGGTGGTGCGCGGACGCCGGTTTTATAGAGACTTTGTGCGGACATTACTGGGGAAGAGGTGCAGGATGCGGTGGAGGTGATGAACGCAAGGAAAGTCCCTGGTTTGGATGGCGTTGCGACTGAGTGCCTGAAAAAGGGTGAAATAACGATTGGTGAGGCTAGTGAACATTTGTTTTGTGGCGGGTATGGTACCGCTATATAAGGGCAAAGGAGATGAAAATGAATGCTGCAACTCGAGAGGTATCAGTTTGTTATGTGTGGTCGGTAAGTTGTATGAAAGAGTGCTGATCAGAAGGATTAGAGAATGTACGGATGACGCAATTGGAGAGGAACAGTATGGCTTTAGGATTGGTAGAGGGTTCGCCGATCAGATTTCTGCAGTGAGACAGGTCTGTGAGGAGTACCTTGCAAAGGGGAAGAATGTGTTCTGGGCCTTCATTGATTTAGAAAAGGCATACGACAAGATTGACAGGGAAGCGCTATGGAGGGTGTTGCGTTTGTATGGAGTGGGGGGAAATCTGTTGAGAGCGGTGCAAGTTTCTATGTTGGCCGCCCAGCATGTGTCAAAGTGGGAAGCTAGGCGAGTGATTCATTCACAGTGGAAGTGGGTCTGAGACCAGGCTACTTGATGTCTTCCTGGCTGTTCAATCTCTACATGGATGGACTGGTTAGGGAGTTGAACGCGAGTGTTCTGGGTCGTGGCTTGGAGCTGTTGGAAGCGAATGGGCGGGGTGTCAGAGTTTGGTACTGTGCGTGAGAGGAGGAAGCTTTGAGTGAACGTGAGTAAAAGTAAAGTAATGAGATGCTTGAGGACTGTTGATGTCAGCAGAATTAGTGTCCTCCTAAATGGAGGGTTGCTGGAAAAAGTTCAGTGTTTTAAGTATCAGGGCTCCCATGTGGAGAAGACTGAGGTGAAGTCGCGAGTGAAGGAGAGGTTTAAAGTGCTGGGTGCACTGAAGTGTAATGAGCTGCAAGACGTAGGTGGATGGAAGCAAAGAGAGGGTTGTATGAGCGTGTCGTTTCCCAACTGTGCTATACGGAGCTGAGACTTGTGGGGTGAGAGCTGAGGAGAGAAGAAGGCTGAATGTTTACGAGATGATACTTTTGAGGATCATGGCTGGAGTGTGGCTGAGAGACGAGTTCACTAACCTGTCTCGAATCAGAACCGGGATAGTAAAGAAGTAGGAGGACAGAGTGGATTGGCGTGTTCTGAGATGGTTCGGGCACATGGTGAGGATGGATGAAGGAAGGTTGGTAAAAAAGGTGATGAAGGCGTAGGCGAGTGGCCGTAGGCCTAGAAGTACACTGAATATTTTTTGGATGGATGGTGTGAAACAAGCGTTAGGAAGGAGAGACTTGTAGGTGGAAATAGCGAGAGTGCGTGCTATGAGCAGGCGTGAGTGGTTGATTTTTGACGCTGCTCTGATGTGCTTTCTCGCCCTTTTCATCAAGTTATCGGGATGGTTGTGGGTGGAGGGGGGAGGGGCTGGCCATCATGATGCGGCGGGGGTAAACCATGAAGACTGTCGGGCCCTGCTGCTGACAACGGATCCTCGGACCACACTCATGACCCAAAGTGTGTTGCAGGGTTACCGGCCTGACTCTTCAGCACAAAAGGCTAAGTTGTGCGAGTGTGAGCGTATGAGGGTGTGAGGTGCGCCTTGCCGTCGGCCACTCCCCTTTCTGGGGGATTCGGCCTAGTGTCCGTATCTGTATCTGATCATTGCCTGAATGCTAAAAGTCTCGAATTGCATTTGCTTAATCAGATACATACACTAGGCCGAAATCCCCTGGCAAGGGGGGTGGCCGACGGCAAGGCGCACCTCACACTCTCATACACTCGCACACCTTAGCTCTTCTGCGCTTAAAGGGTCCGGCCGGGGACCCCGCAACACACCCTCCGTGTCATGAGTTCGATTTGAGGTCAGTGTCGGCAGCAGGGCCTGACAGCGTGCCTAGTTTACCCCTGCCACGTCATGATGACCGGGTCCTCCCTGCCCACGACCGTCCCGTCTCTCAACGATATGGCTAGGGCAGGAAAGCACAACAGGGCAGCGTCAAAACTCATCCGTTCACTATCATTCTCCACTCACGCCTATCCAGTGCACGCTTTCTCGCTACCTCCACACTCACGTCTCCTTCCTAACGCCTGCTTCACAACATCCATCCACCCAAACTTCGGTCTCCCTCTAGGCCTACGTCCACTTGCCTCTGACTTCAACACCTTTTTCCCCAATCTCCTTTCATCCATCCTCACCATGTGCCCAAACCATCTCAGAACACGCGAATCAACTCTGTCCTCTAATTTCTTCTCCATGCCCGTTCTGATGCAAACCACGTCGTTTGAGAACCTGTCTATCAGTGACACTCCAGCCATGCTACTCAAACATTTCATCTCGAAAACATTCAACCTTCTTCTCTCCTCTGCTCCCACCCCTCAAGTCTCAGCTCCGTACAGCACAGTTGGCACAACGACACCCTCATACAGCCCTCTCTTTGCTTCCATCCCCAACGTCCTGCAGCTCATTACGCTCTTCGATGCACCCAACACGTTACACCCCTTCTTCATTCGCGACTTCACCTCAATTTCCACTAATTCATTGGCCTCCTAACTGAAATCTGATCTGTTGTGAATTGATCACACTAAATCTTACTTATCAATGAACTCCTCCATCCCGGAGGAGCACCGTTTTCTTAGCTCACTTTGAGTAGCACACATCTGTGACCTCTCTATATATCCCTATAAACAGTAGTGACCTGAGCATGCCGTGAGTCGAAACAATTCCGGAGACAGGATGATTTGTCGATGACTTAATGCAGCGCTGGCTGCTAGTTTGAAGTTCGGTGCCAGAAGGACTTTGACTCCAGTGCACTAGAAAGCCTTGACACTCTAATCTAATCTCCACTAATTCATTCTCCACGAGAGAGCCCAGATACTTCAAACACTGAACTTCTTCCAACAACTCTTCATTTTGGAGGACACTAATTCTGCTCGCATCGACAGTCCTCAAGCATCTCATTACTTCTACCTACGTTCACTCGAAGTTTCCTCTTCTCGCACACTCAACCAAACTCAGACACTAGCCTACATAGCTTCTCCTCTGAATCCGCAACCAGGGTCGTATCAGATCAGATCAGAATAATATTATTGCTGGCATAAACGGAAAATGTAGATGTTCCACAGATATTCGATTTGAGGAAAAATATCAGTAGATAGTTGTGAAGATTTCGTGAATTAAATATTGCTAAAGTCAGTATTAGTTATGAGACTCGGGTTATCCTGAAATATTTTACATTCCGTGTTATCTTTCCTGCTCAGCTCAACAACCTGGAGGAGCAACTTGATGTCGAAGGCCGAGAACGCTTGGCTCAGGCCAAGGCCAACCGTAAACTGGAGAAGAAGCTGAAGGAGTTGGTGATGCAAGTGGAGGACGAACGTCGTCATGCAGACCAGTACAAGGAACAGCTCGATAAGGTTAGCAATAGCAGTATGTACTGCCCTCACTCTTTTATCAGTTAGCTACCTCTGTGCCTCTCATCCAGCCGTTACTGGGGAATTCGGTACAAAGTCCACATTGGCAATGCAATACTCCTATATCTCAAGTGACGTTAGTCAAGTATCTGGTTTCATATTGCCTGGATGAAATGCACCTATTCTTGAAGTTATATTATGTTTTTTTTATTCAAGTTCCATTGCTCTGCGTACATAATAAAGCTCCTTAGATTCGTTGCAGAAGTGAATCCCAAAGGTATAATTGCATACCATTTCGACGGAAATCTTTCTGACTCGTTTACGTATAAGTTGTGTCTGCCGTTGGCTTTCACTTGACGGTCCACTCCGCCCTGCAGTCGAACGCGCGCGTGAAGCAGCTGAAGCGGACGATGGAGGAGACCGAGGATGAGTTAAGCAAGGAGAAGATGCAGCGTCGCAAGGCACAGCGTGAAGTCGAGGACATGATGGAGTCGCAGGAGAGCCAGAACAGGGAAATCTCCTCACTCAAGACCAAGCTCAGGTGAGGACTGAAGGCAATATTTCAACGAAAGAACACATCAGTTCTTGGATTAACATCTGCGCTGTAGCAATCATGTTGGCGTACCAGTGCAAAATATTGAGTTTTGTAATTATTCTAGGTACTCGGAATGATTGATTTGGTCGTGCAAGATTAGGAAAATAATTTAGGTCTCCTAAATGTTTGGATGAGCTCGGCGGGATGACAATTGCTTCTCAGACAGTCTCCGTGTATATGTATCAATTACTACTTTCAACTAACGCAAACTTTTTTCTACTTCTCATAGCAATATCTCTTTACTCTTAAAACTAAAGGTGTTCACCGTCCTGCAAGTTCGTGTATTTATTTCGGGATCTTTGACTTTCTAACGGACTTGAGACTGCTTGTATAACTGTCGAGTTTGAGAGGGAACTTAACTAATCTTATTATTGTCCTATAGCTTTTTCTGATTTACTTGCTGCCAACATTTTTGTTGCGGCTGACTCAGAATACAGTAACTAAATATTTAACTGAGATTTAACTCCGACTGTTCTCTACTGGAATGTTAAGGATCACTTGAGCAGCTAAATGTATCTCTAATGATGGTGTTACCTGGTGATGTGCATGGTATTAGGTGTGGCGAGGTCATATTCAGACTACCACTGAATAGTAAGTCTGTCACCGCAACAACTTGCCTAGTCTGAAGGTTCGCGGCCTCTCAATTCATGTATGTAACTCTGTTTGTTGATACTGCCAATAATTATTTGCGCTGGACATGAAGAATCTCATCAATAGATTTCTCAGAGGACGTTTTAAATGAACAGACCAACGGCAGATGGATTGCACGAAACGTTATGCGATCTTAGTCATGACCGTTGGATGGCGAACTCGTGCACCCTCCTACTCATTACGACACCGGTTGGTGAAAGTTGGGTCATTGCTTAACATAAGCAAGGGTTGATCGCGAACACTAAAGCAATCGCTTCTTAGGGCGTTGATATGCATTGTCTTGTAGTCGCTGATACCATCAACAAGAGACGTTTCTAACTACCACCGCTTCAGTCGCTAGGATTGAAGAGGATGCTAATGCACAGTCGTATTCCCCTCCCCCCCCCATCCCTAAACATGGGAACTCTTATTTTCCTTTAGACTCTCCTCTTCTTCACCCTTCACTATCGCTCTTTTTTCCCCATCCTGAATTTACCTTATCTGCATTTACCTCATTTGCATTTTCTGTTTGGTTTTCATTTAATTCAGCTTATCTCTTTCTTCTTCTTCCACACTCTCGAAATAGTCCTTGCGCTCTGGTTCTAATTTTTCTCCTTTTGGGTGGCTAATAACGGCCAAGATGAGCTCTGTCTTGTTTGTAACCTTTTCCAACTATTCCATTTTTTTCCAATCTGCCTGTTCTCATGCAGAGATTCCCTATACTGGGTGTAGTTCTCATGCAGAGATTCCCAATACTGGGTGTAGTTCTCATGCAGAGATTCCCTATACTGGGTGTAGTTCTCATGCAGAGATTCCCTATACTGGGTGTAGTTCTCATGCAGAGATTCCCTATACTGGGTGTAGTTCTCATGCAGAGATTCCCTACACTGTGTGTAGTTCTCATGCAGAGATTCCCTACACTGAGTGTAGTTCTCATGCAGCCATCCCGTTTCCTGTCTCTCCTTCATCTTCCTCTCAGCAGGTGCTAGGAGGGCAATTGCACCCAACACCTCGAGGGCTCTAGAGCAGGGTAGGTCGAATGAGAACGTTCCTTGCTGCCACCCGGGGTATACTGGGACCGTATGACCTCGGCATTATGAGTTACTGTACCTGTTGTGGCACTCGTGCATCCCTTTGATATTCGCTGCGTAAAGGACTTTGACTCCACGCAGTAGTTCACTAATCTATCGTAAAATTTTACTTTTATGAACAAAATAAAAGGTTGCTTAGACTTTCTCAAGACATCGCTCAACCCGTTTTAAAAATCTTAATAACGCGCTCCTCAGCCAGCTCTGACATCCACAGTGGACAGGCCCTCAGTCAACTCAGACGCTCAAAAAAAAATCACATCTCAGCCAGCTTAGAACTCGGTCGGACTCCCAATCAAGTCCCGCTGAGTCCCCTCAATCTCAACTAGCTCAGACATCAAAAATAATGCGCCGTTTAGTCCGTTTCAAGCCTCTCAATTAAGCGTCACTCAGGCTCGCACGATGAAACATCGCTCAGCATATTTCAAGCCTCCAAATAAAGCGCCCTTCTGCCAGCTCAAACACCCACAACAAAGCGGCACCGAGCCCAGTCGGACTCCCAATAAAGCGCTCCTCTCTCGCTGCCGCCCACAGAACTCGTAAACTCAGTAGATACTCGTCGGTGAGCCAAGTGCTGAAGGCTGCAGCAGTGGAAGACGACAGCAGCTCTGACTCGACTGATGACGAGTCTTCTCCCTCAGTCTCGGCTGCGAGCAGCGACGAGCCCCCCTCCAGCGCTCCACCCCCGCCCCCCACTAACGGCACCTGCCATGCGTAAAGGGTGGGCAGGGGTGTGCAAGCCCCCACCTGGTAATGCGGCTGCTGCCTCCTTATCTGTAGCGCCACCAGCTGGCCAGCATCTTGTGTATTGACTGTCGTACGTTGATCTTCCATTCCTTGCTGTGCATCGTCGAACTTTAAGTATATAATTGTTTACCATCGTCTTCTGTACGTGTTTCGTATGGTGCTCTGTCCCTCTAACCTTATTAGGCAGCTGTAAGCAATTGTATTGGGATGCTTCACAACTGTATCACCGTATGTATTGTGGGTGCCTTACTTTTCACTTCGGTAATAATTTTGGTAATTTAGGATGCCATAAGCCTTTGACTCTTCCCTTAGAAAAATACGATTGCGAGTCTTGCCTGTTTCATACTTCCCGTTACCTCCTCCACCTCCCACCAGCACAGCTCCTGAAGTCGCGTTGCACTCACAATGTAAGGTTCTCGCTGACAGTTCAGTAGCACTCCATTCTGGATTCCCAGACTTTTGACCCCTCTTTATCCTTGAGCAGACCAAGCGTGGGCTAATGGTGTTTTCCTGTCCGGCCATTCAACTAGTCCTCAGGTTTACAAGCAATGTTAATACCAGTCGATAGTACTCATTTTTGCGCGTTGCCATTGCTGCCATGGTACAAGATGCCCATCAAACTGCCAGTACTCAGCAGCGTTCTTGGATCAAACGCCATGTTTCTTGCATGTACCAGCGGCACTACTATTTTGTCCTGTCGGCCTCAACGTTGCATCCATTCCTGCAGCCAAGCCGAGGCCGAAAAGCTGCTGTCGCAGATCACCAGACGCACCAGTCGTAGCCTCTTAAAGCTCACTCGCAACGCATCCGCCTCTAACGTCCTGGATGCCACCACTGAGCCGGACTTAACAACAACAGAAAGCTCTGAAGAGAGCTTCCCTACCTAATAACGCTGGATAACTACGACAGGCTGGGTGGGATGTCACCGGCGTGTGGCCTTATTCGTGTGCTGTTTTCCGTCTCGTACTTATCTCCCTCCTTATGTCAGGCGGAGTTGAAAGCTGTTACCATTAACTGCATTAATTTGAGTGAGCTAACCCATGCGCGCTGCGTTGTGTAGTGGTAGCTCGTGTGCTTTGCCACCGACATAGCTTGTTTGGCGTCACGTTAACCTGTTCCAATAGTGTCTCGTTGCCTGTTAATAAGTCCTCTCCTGCAACGTTGTCCTGATTCCATTGAAGGCCGGCCTTTTGAATTACTACGACAGAACCTGCGTTAGAATTTGTTATGAGCTCGCGATCCGTTTCACTTTGCTAGAGCAAATTGATTAATAGTGAGAGCCATGCTTTGCTATCATCTCGCCATATTGAGACATATGTCTTTGTCACAGTTGACCTGACCATGTTTGTTACCTACTATGAGCGAATCATCGGTGTTTCTGAACTAATTTCACCTTATCGACGCGTATGTCTGTGTGATTTCCTTGCTAAACTAACTAATATTTCTTTCGAATGTTCGTCCAATTTCTGCTACTCGTCTTAACATCTCCAATTACTGTTCCCAGTCGCTGCTCCAGGAAGTGTCCATCGTTAGTATAATACAAACTTCTTACGCATGTTGTACTATCTATGTGTCCACACTGGGGACCAACCCGTTTTCATGCCCGTTGTGTCATGTATATTTTCAGTTGGTTATCTTTCAAGTTATTGAATTCCTGCATTAATTGTCCTGTCATTTCATGAACACTAGATATATAGTAATTTGTTGATCCATACACGCATTTCATTCGATCAATCGGCGTAGTAATTTGTTGGTGTTCTTCATGCAGATACAGACTAGTGGCCAAATTCTCCAGCAAGGGGTGGCTGATGGCAAGACGCGCCTGACACTCCTCCTTTTATCACACACACATAGCAAAAGTTGGTCCTTTAACGCTAAAGGGTCCAGCCAGGAGCTCGTAACACATTTCTTGTTTGATAGTGAGGTCCGAGATCGGTGTCAGCCGCAGGACCGGGTTGACTGCTTCACTGGTTTCCCTCTGCTGCGCCATAATTACTGGTGGAAGAAAGTGTAGGCGTGGAACAGGAGAGGGAGGGTATCATATGAGTGGCAGGAGGAAGGGAGGCCATGAAGGCGAGTGAAATTAAAGTGGCCGTTGAGTTCCAGCAAACATTGGAATGAAGTTGACATTGTTAGAAGGTAAGGCCTGGGATGTGTCGAGGAAGAAGAAAGACGGTAAGAGATACGGTGTTGAGATGTGAGAGAGATGTGTGTGGTGTGCGCCGTGTACGCGAGTGTAGGGAGAAGGGTTTCGTGTGGTGGAACGATGAGATCAAAATAACAGTGTTGCAGATGAGAAGAGCCGCGGGAGTGCCTGCAGGCTTATGACAACTATAGAGAGAGAAGATAGAAGAGGCGAAGCGTGTGCTGAGGAGAGCAGAGAAGGTCTCAGATGGTAGGCAGTTTTGCGTAGAGGCAGTATCGTAACCAATGGCGGACGACTGAGTTTGAAATTAACATCGCTTACTGTTTTTTGCGTTTAAGCTCCAAAGTTTCCAGTGTCTAGAAGCTCTGTTTTTGCTGTATCAAAACGAGAGCCGGTCACTGTTCTAAGCCGAGTATCGCTCCGAGACTGAATATCGTCTCGTAAAGGTTATAGTTTTCAACTTAATTGAAGAGATCGACTATCATCTCTTTGAAGCGAGAGCGAGGAGGCACCTCAGAGGGATACCCCCGGGGGTATCCCGGGCTCACCCGCCTTCCCACGGCGTCCTTGTTAACCACCAAATTTTATTTGTCCTTTTGTGTAAATATATTTTGATTTAAAAAGATCCCTCCACCGTCCCTCCTTTTCAGTTTGTAGCTACACCTCCCCCCCCTTGGTGCACTAAGAGGTGAGCCCCCAATGACTCCGGGGTTTGTGAATTTAGAATCGAAATCAATTTAAATAGAAGAAGCAACATTAATTGTATACAAGAACAGGTTATAAAACAAAAATCTTGAAAAAAAAATCGTAAAAATAAAGATTTAAGATTAATTTTAAGAGTAAATTTATGGATTAAATTATCGAATATATTCGTATATACAATAGAAAAAAATGTAAAGAAAGCCCCGCCTTCGGTACCCAGAACCCCGGGTAGAAGCCGGGGATCAAATAATGGGCAAGACATGCCCTATCGGAGAGGGGCTGACGGCCTCTCCAGAGCGTCGCACTCAAACCTGTCTGCGAAAAAGAATTACGAACCCCTCATAAGTTCCTCATCGACAGGAGACCTGACTCAGGTCGTAGTCGATGACACAAATGAATGCTTCTCGAAGCTTGACGCGAATATAATCGGAATGCAGAATGCCCTAGGCAAGATAAGCAAAATGATGGGCCTTCCCGAGCTGAAGACTGAGGACTGCTCGGCGTCCTCCAGTGAAGTCGGTGAACGCCTCACTTAACTCGAGAACCTTTTTGCAACTATGAATACCCGACTGGATGAGCTGATGAAGAGGATAGAGGTCAGGGAACCCGTAACCTGTTCGTGTGCTTCCGCTTCTGACCTCTCTGATAACATTGCTCTCCTCCCAGCCGAAGCTCATAACGCCCGCGCACCAAGAAACGTTAAGAGGAGAGAATACACTCGATTTGATAACCACAACCTTTTCAACAACGGCCCTAAATTCCCGAACACTTGAAACATTCGATGTCCATGACCGACCGGATATATGCCCATATAAACTACGAGAAGAACTGATCTCCATGACTGGTCGTCCAATTCTCAATATCACCGCCAGCGGTGACGATAGCTTTACCATTGAATGTTGACACAAAACTTCAAAGTGACACAATACTCTCAAAAAAACAATCTGCGAAAAGCCTTACAAAATCGTACCTCACCCAACTTTTTGAATCAGTTCAGGCCTGCTTTACATCGAGGGTATCCCGAGTGATGAAGCCGACGAATTCATCACCGGACTCGTCCAATGCGAGGAATTAGTTGAAGCGGAAATCGCACCAAAAATCAAACCAAAAAGAAACACCATCATGGCCCTTATGCTTAAATTGAACTGCCCAACCCCACTTAACTACATAGACATACCTTTCTTTGACGCCAAAACCATGGTCAAATCCTTCGAAAGACGTCCGATGCGATGCTATAAATGCCAGTGAAATATGTACTGACTTCATCTTGACACGGCGCGCAAGGCCGTTCGAACTTACCTGAATCGATGACGGGGGAACCTATTATGACTCACGTTGAGGCTCCGGTGGAAATGAGGCTCAAATCAAATGTAAGCGCCCTGGTTTGTATGGTGTTGCGTGTCTCAAGAGGGGTGGAGTAACGCTCGCCGAATGGTTGGTGAGGATGCTAAATCTGTGTTGTCGGATGTGGGGCCGATCGAATGGCGCAGTGCTTGTTTTGTTCCGCCGTATGAGGGCAAAGGAGAGAAAATGAATGCAACAACTCAATAGGGATCTGTTTGTTGTGTGTGGTGGGTAAGTTGCACGGGAAACTGATAGTTAAGACAGTACGAATGAACGATTGACGAGAAACTGTATGCATTCAGGAGTGGTAGAGAATATGCAGATCAGCTTTTCCAAGTGAGAAAAGTCTTATTAAACTATCTTTCGGAAAGAAAGAATGTGTTCTGGGTCTTCGTGGATCTGGAAAAGGCACACGATAGGGTCGACGGAAAGGTTGTTATGGAGGAGGTGGCGATTGAATGGTTAGGCGAGAACTTGCTACGAGTGGTTCTGAGTTGCTAAGTTGTCAGCAAAGCATGCATCAAAGTAGGAAGCGAGGCGAGTGTTTAACTTCCAGTGAAAGTGAGACCGAGACAAGATTGAATCATGTCCCCCAGGCTGTTCGATCTCAGCATGGGTGTAGTTGTCAGGGAGGTGAACAAGAGTGTGTCAGGTTTAGGTTTAGAGGTGTTGAGAACAAATAGGCAGAGTTGGCAGTTGAGTCGGTTGTTGTTTAAAGATAATGCGGAGGTAGATTCAGAGAAGTTGTATAGGCTGGTGTCGGAGTTCGGTAGAGCTGGGAATTACTGTCTGTAAAAGTGAAGTAATGAGACGTTTGAGGAATGACGACGCGATCGTGATCAGTGTCTGCCTAAATTCCGTATTATTTAACGAAGTTCTGTGTTAGAAGTTGAGATCTTAGCTTTTATGTGGAAAAGACTGAACTAGTAATGAGTTTTCCTTTCCTTGACATTTTGTTGAGAAACTGGATCAACGAGGATGGGGTTGGGCCTGGTAATTAGAACGCAGTAGAGGCAAATCAGCGAAAGCTGTCGGGCCCTGCTGCTGAGATTGATCTCGGACCTCACTCGGTATGTGTTTGAGCGCATAAGAAGAGGGAGCTGCGTCTTGCCGTGAGCCACCCTCATTCTGCTGGATTTGGTATTGAGTCTGTATCTGTAAGGGTTTCGTTGATAGAGAAGCCAATGTGACTGGCTAACCTCTCCTTGTCGTAAACTCTATGCTGTTGGTGACTCCTGACCCTCTCCATAAGCGAGCATTATATTTTCTTGATTCAACTGTCACCTTCTGCTCAAATTTGGTTTATTTTCACTCCTAAAGCACGAACAACCCCTTCGGGTCAGTAACTGTAAAACTCCAACCCTGTTCAATTTTCGCATCTGTATGGCTAGCGTAGGTACTTGCTCGTAGAAAGGTATTCGTACCAAACCGCGATCAGCTTCATCGTTTGGGTTGGTTTGTTTTGCGTTTACGTATGTTATTTAGCACAGCCCGCTGAAAATGGCTACGTCGCCTTTTGAAGTTATTTCGTGAAAGTTTTGACGAGATCCTGTGAGTGCCCCTTGAAAATTCTTGTCACCTCATTCCACACTTATAACTTGTGTATTATTGTCCTCAAGCTATGTTTTCGTTGAGGTGTAACCCCTGTCGTAGCTTTCTCGTTTTGTTGTTTTTCTGGCATTTTTACGATTCAAGACATGGGTACCTTAGCTACTCAACTGTCGGTCTGTTTGTTGCACAGTTTTTTGGGGCGGTACTACAACCACTATTCAGGACCGACTGTACTGCCTAAATCTGTGACCTTGTGTTAATGTAGTTATTTTGGCGATGGTTGCATGATCAAGTTTTTTACATGCCCGTGACTCCCTATAGAGTCGGTAGCGATTTCTAAGCACTTGGTGGTTAATATCCTCCATGGTTTACTCATCCTATCTATTTATTTATATGATTACCTCCAGTGCATTAGAAAGTCTTAGCCCTCTAATCTAATCATTTAAATACCAGATATAATCGAATTCATGGTTTAAAAAGTTTAGTTTCCTAATTTCACCCGATCATTTTCAAATTGTTCCTTCACTTATCGATGTACTGTTCTCCACATTTATTGCATCAAATGCTCATACATACAAAGATTTGTTTCATGCTTCTTGAAAATGTGGGAATAGTCACCGCTTCATCATTGGAACTGGTAAGATCACCGCCCCTAAATGGTGCCCCTTCCTGACCCCCGTTTCTCCTCAGACGCGGAGGTGGAGGCCTGAGCTCGCGACTGGACTTCCTGGGCGTCAAGCGCGGCAGCATCGCTACCGCCAGCGACGACTCGCAGAACGCGGACGAGTCTGTGGACTTAGAAGAGGAAGCCACCAAGTGATGGGGGACACAGGGAAGGGACTGATAGGGAAACTTAAGGCCATCAACTGATGAGGGGACACTGAAGAGATTGAGGCCATCCAGCGATAGTGAACGCAAGGTGGCTAATTGAGGAGTTCGAGGCCCTCAAGTAATGGGGGAGACCAAGGCTTATGAGGGAGATGCGGTAATCGTTTATGTGGCTAACCTGCTGGGAATTCCCCTTGCGAAAAAAATGCTCATTGGGGCGAGGTCGGCCGTGTACTTCAATGGTCTGAACGAAACCCTCCTGGAAGGGTTAGCGAATCGGTTATGATTTAGTACTGACCGATGTCAATGGCTGAGAGAGCACTTGCTACATCTGCCCTGAAGCGAGGGAGTTAACAAAGCCTAGTAGTAGAGGCACAGGAGTTTATGTGCCTAAGAATACGTAGTGGTTGTTCTGAAGTTAGAAATTTCTGCAAAATGAATGTATGCGAGCTTGCCTACTTCGACAATATCAGTTAGCGAATTGTAGTGTCTGTAATTCTTGTCCAAGCGAGTGTATTTTTTAAAGAGTTAAGGATCCTGTCGCCGTCACACTTTCTCGAAGCTCGTTGAGTAAGGAACTCTAAAGTTGGGATACTGGTGTTAATCGCACTTCCGTAGTGTGAACGATAGCCTTGTTGACTGCAGGGTATACCCACATCCATTATTGGTCATCTCTTCGTCTCCGTGTGCTAGGCGACTGCAACAGCTGTCGGCAAGTGATGGCAATATTGTAGCATTGGGATAATGTGTGCATGGTATTCCAGTTAGAATTTACACGAATAGGTGCCAAATTGATCACTTCAACCTAGCTGACTAGCCTGATTCACAGTACTTTTACATTTTGCGACTTTTTTCACTGATCATCTTGAAAATAAAGAGTTGGCCGTGCTTGAACGTAACAGTTGGTTGAATAGACTCGAATCAGCGGGCGTCGACAATTATGAAGCTACGCACCATGGTTATCAATTAACTACCGTGGTTATCAATGAACTAATCAAATTCTTTCAGCACGTTACGGATTTCACGTATGAAAGTGGATATATTTGTAAAGCTATCAAAAGTCGTTCATCGCGCTGAAATTATTGTCCTTTTTTTCTAATCATCGATGACCGTGAGTGCCCTGGAGCGTGTATACACACTCTGCGGAGTATCGTGTCTATGAAGAGTGCGTCCTATTGCCAGCGCGAGCCTGTTTGTATTGTTTGTTGCTGTGTATGCGACATTAGCCTTGTAGACTTCATGCGTCACTACCTCCCAAACCAGAGACTATTTTTGTACTAATCACTGTAATTTGACGTCACTACTTTCTGTGTTGCCCGCCCTTGTAATTTAAACGTGAAAGTAATAATAGTAGGAGTTATATTTTTTATAATGGAACAATATTACTAGGTCTTTAGATATTTTTCTGAGGTGCACACGTCTTTGCTCTCAAACGTATCGTGAGCTCTTGCTGGGTGGAGGAGCACATCGCCATATTTCTTAGTGTCTATCGGTATTCTACTTACCTCGCTTCCTTATTGATCGTTGATTCGGACATTCCATGGGAAGTATTAATTACCTGCTGTCTGATCAAAGCTGTGTACTTAACGTAGAAGGGACCTTTTAGAAATGATCGGCTTAGAGCGAGAAAAGCGTTGTTGAATTGGCTACCTGTCAACTCTTGCATCAGTTAATGTGTCATGGTCGTTCTAAACGAAGGTTGGCTGCAACCCTTCATAAATGCGTCGTTCAGGTATAGCCTACTGCCAGGCTTCTTAGAAAGGACTAACTGCACCCATATGACGGCTTATCCATGACCATTAAATACCTAATCAATTAACCCTGCGACCACGCCGGTCACAAAAGTGGTGTAAGTGATCAGTGTTGCTAGGCGCATCATTTGCCAGTCTCAGAAGTATTTTAAAGGTTCCCCCCCCCCTCCTCAAGGCTCGTGCTCACTTAACGTGTCGTAGCGACGCATGAGCTCCTATCGAACTCTGGAATCACCGCGCGCTTTGGTTTGGTTGTCGCAATGTTCGCGCTTCATCTGCTTCAAGTCTACCAGCTGCTACAGTTTCTCTTTAGCTGATGAAATCGTCAGTTTACTGTTATTTTTGTTTTTCTCATTGGGAATGAAGCCTCTGTGCACATTTCAGATTATATTCCTATAATTTCGTGTCGTTCATTTTCGTTCAAACGACATTTTTTTAATGAAAAATCTTCACTATCTTGCCCGAGTTGGATAGTTTACGTTTAATTTCGGGTTTTGTCTGCATCAGTTTTGATTGTTTCGGAATTGTATGTAATTGTAAGTATTGAATGAGAGTCGGTAGATACTATGATATAATGTATTTATATAACTGACCACACTAAAAATGTTATCTCTTCCGTTACTTTGCTACACTGTATAGACTACGTTAAGGTCAACCATCCTGTAACGTCGCTACGAAGTATGCGTTCTTCGGAGAGCCTTAATTCCTTGCTCAGTAAATAGTTATTGAACGGGAAATATTTTCATATGTAATCGCAATTGTTGCGAGTTTGAATTTCGTACAGGATGGTCCTATGAAGATTAGTTTGTAATTACTTCGAAGTAATGAGTATCATTAGTACTTGAATAAGGTGCTTTTTATTACTATGATGATTCAATATTGGAAATGGAAAAGTGCCCAAAGAGAAATTTAACTTCTCGTCTATTTCTATCTTTTAATTCAATTATAAAAAAGCGTCAAAGGTTTTTAGGGAGTTTCATCTACTTGATTGTGGTTTAGGGAATTTATTTAATACTGTTAATACCTAGATGAAAAAATATATTTATTTACGGTAAGATTTGTAACCTGGAATAGTCCGCGCATCGACTGAAGATAAGTTCATTTCATAAAGCTTTGAAATGCTCAATTACCCCGAACAACATTGGTGTAAAGCAGCTTATCTCCGTCTATGCAATAAAAAGCCTTGACAAACCCTTCGTTTCATTCCACCACGTTACGCGCCCTACCTATGGGGAGCCTATTAGGACTCACGTTGAGGCTTCGGTGGAAATAAGGCTCAAATCAAATCGCGTCAAGGCTCGGGGGAAATGAGGTTGAAATCGAATCAGAATTCACCCAGTTACTTCATAGCTCTGCCTCTCGTAAGATACGGGCTGGCTTAGATAAGGGCTTGCCTGTTTGTGGATTCGATAAGTCAATTTGTCGCAGAAAAGCCAACAGTTACTCATTTACAGGTACAGTCCTTTTGACTGTCGTGTCCGTCCATCCGATGCACTCACCAAACTATGGTTTGGTGATGGTCCATCTGTTCCAGTCGCTGCCCGCATGACAGGAATATGTCCGGGTCAGTGTCTCGAGTAGACTAGGGATAAAGAAATCGTGCTAACCACTCGGAATATTCGTAATGGAGAGACCATGCTAAGTCATCCATCTGTGGGGTGTTTGGTTTAACCGACGGCCACCCGGGTGTTGCGCACTGATCCCCGTACGCTCACTCAAACTGCTCATTAGCCACCCGGGTGTTAGCGTACTTATCCCCATTAGCTCACTCAAACTGTTCGTCAGTCACCCGGGTGTTAGCGCACTCATCCCCGTACGCTCACTCAATCCGTTCATCAGCCACCCGGGTGTTAGCGTACTTATCCCCGTTAGCTCACTCAAACTGTTCGTCAGTCACCCGGGTGTTAGCGCACTCATACTCGTACGCTCACTCAATCCGGTAATCAGCCACCCAATTCGTGGCTGACGAACGGATTGAGTGTTAGCGTACTCATCTCCGGACGCTAACTCAAATTAGTAGTAGTAGTAGTAGTAGTAGCTGCTTCTGTTTTCCACCGGAGTCCCAATGCGAAAATAATGCAGACTACCCCGTAGGGCGGTAGAGCAGGTTCAGAGTAAGCTCAACGCATTTTTTTTTTGATTGATTGATTGATTTGGGCCTCATTTCCACCAGAGGCTCAACGCAGACTTAGAGCAGGTTCAACACAGATTCAGAGTAGGTTCAACGTAGATTCAGAGCAGGTTCAACGTAGATTCAGAGCAGGTTCAGCGTAGATACAGAGTAGATTCAATGTAGATACAGAGCAGGCCCAACATAGACACCGAGTAGGTTTAACGCAGATTCAGAGTAGGTTCAACGTAGAGTAGTAGTAGTAGTTTCTTTCGCGCTCCACCGGGGCCCCCAACGCGAAGTAGTCGCACGAATACACCCAGGGCTCCTGCGGGCGTCCAACGATGTATAATTACAACTAATACAAAATTGATCACGATGAAAAAGAGGCACAAATAAATATTGGAGCCTATAGAGGAAGAAATAATAAAATAAAGTGTTAATGATCTATTAAATGAATAATCATCCATCCACCCCTTACTAAATCAAACTGTTCATCAGCCACCCGGGTGATAGTGCACTCATTCCCGTACGCTCGCTCAAACTGGTCATCAGCCGCCCGGGTGAAAGCGTACGCTCACTCAAACTGTCCATCAGCCACCCGCGTGAAAGCGTACGCTCACTCAAACTGTCCATCAGCCACCCGGGTGTTAGCGTACTCATCCCCGTTAGCTCATTCAACCTGTTAGTCAGCCACCTAAATGTGGCGCACTCATCCCCGTACGCTCACTCAAACTGTTCATCCAATAGTGCGAAGGTATCTGGCAAGGTGCCAGTTCTCGCATTCTAGTTCACGAGCGAGTTTGTAGGTCAAGGTAGTAACGGGCTAGACTCGTTTTTTTTTCCTAAAAAAATTAATCGTATCTTCAGTTTTGAAGCGATCATGTCATGTAATTTTTTAGTAGAAAATGTATCGTGGATTACTAATATGTATCGATTTTTTTATAATTAAACTATCCATAGTTGAAAATAGTCGTAAATTATGATTCGTAAATTTAGAAGACATTCCGACAAAAAGATAATTCTTTTTCTGCAAACAGGCGTAGCTGGTAGATAGTTCCGCTGTAGCTGATAATGCCAACTTACACTACACTTTTTATTTGATATAATCCTCCTTCGCTATTGAAAAGCTTGAGGCAGCACGAGGTGCGTGTGTCTGGATACTACGACTCCTGACACCCGCCCTCAGACTAGTAGTTTAAACTACTCTTGCAAACCTAGCCAGCCGCACTTACAGACATTGCTTTTCGCGCCCCCTATTGGAGAGCTAGCACTCCCGTCTCAGGCTCAGGGAGACTCAAGGCCCTTTAAATCGAAACTAAAAACTAAGTAGTTTTCTAACCCGCAATGCAAAAAAAACATCTCTGCAAGACGACCTTCTTTCCGTGAAAATTATCAGGGTTTCCATCCCCATTGCAAAACAAAGGCAGCAGCGAGAGAGGTGCGCGGGTCTGGATTCTGCCACATCCGGCCCCCGACCACCCGCGTTTAGCGCCCTTAGAAGAGACATTGGCCGCAACAACTCAGGTCAACTGTTTTCCTATCCGCAACTTGAAAGACAAAGAACCTAACTGCAGATACCGGTGACTGAAAGATGGTGCATATGGCTGTCGATTTGATTTGCGCCTCACTTTGATTTGATTTGATTTGAGCCTCATTTCCACCAGAGCCTCAACGTGAGTCATAATAGGCTCCCCCGTAGGGCTCGACGATCATTCATTGAAGCAAGGTCGCACGCCTAAGTGTGCGAGGAAAAAACAAAACAACGCTTTCAACGTTAGAAAAAAGTGAAAGTTTTAACAACGTCAGACGCACGCTGGTGCGCAAAAGAAAAAACGCTTACTCGAAACTGACCACCGCTTCCAATCCTTCAGAACATTAAGTGTGATATGTACGCACCCTAGTGCGTAGCATCTTCGAGATTAGTACAAGATCAGCGGCCACACGGGCAATAACAGCCCCGGCAGCAACGCAGCACAATATTAACAGCTACGCGGTTTAGTTGTATAAATACAAACTTTTAATTTAGGTAAGATAAAGACTCACATGCAACGAAACGAATCCTCGCCTCCAACAACTCAGAACCTCTTCAGTTATATGTCCATACGTCAGTGCGCTCAGATAGCATCGTCGAAACCGGTACAAGGTTCACGGCTACACGGACTAAGTCAGCTCCGGCAGCAACGCAACACAATGTTCACAGCTTCGCGGTCTATTTTATTTATAGTACAATTTAGTAGTAGATTGACTCCAACCGCAACCAGTCACAAGGTTTTATAGCTGCGCAATCCAGGTAAACCCCAGAAACTGCGTATGATCCGTGCACGCGCAGCGAGCACAGACTGAAGAAAAAATACCCACTCACAAAACCACCAACACGAACTCCCGCACAAATACTCCAGCGTTACAATATTGTGAAACATAAACAAGAAGGAGCAGGTACGTCACGGGCAGAAAAACTGCTCAGATTATTGATTTCGCACTGATTGTTCAAGGGGATAGGGCG
>SDVV010000356.1:0-33184 GCA_016164225.1 Gammarus roeselii | reverse complement strand
TAATCAATGCATTGTGTAATTGATCAAATGTGGATGTGTTTTATCTAAATTCTGCTGAAGCCTTTGCAATGTAGATCATAGTATACTATTATAAAAATAACAAAATGCGGTTATCCAAGGAAATAATCATGTAAAGATCAAATTTTTTCTTGAAGGCAGAACCCAGAGAGCGGCATGTTTGAGAAACCTTTGCACCAGTGGAAGTCCTTCTTTGGATCCTACCAGGCACACTGTGTTTGGCCCTTTGCTTATCTTAGTAATGGTTAATAATCTGAGCAAGAACTTATTACATTTGTTGGTCTTTTGCTTTGCAGATGATACCAGGTTACTTGGCATAGCAAAGGATGCATGAAATGTTGAAAATGTTTGATCTAAAAGAAAACTTTCAGTAGGCTGTGCAAACCAACATGCAATTCAACAAATGTGAGTTTGAATGACTTGAAAATGTGAAAAAATACATGAAAAGAGTAGCTTTATATCCTTCTAGCAATAATGCTGACATTGAAGAAGAAAACTGATTTAGGCAGAAAAGTGTGATCCTTATCCTTGTGAACCTTTCTGTCAAGAAATGAAAGGATGTTTACTCATTGTGAACAGTTAATTCAACCAGTTACAGACAATTGCTCTCCTCTCTGGATCACACATAAATGAACAGATTTGGATAGACCTAAGCAGTTCAAAGAAGTTTCACCTCAAAATTACTGAGATGAAGAATATGGATTATGACAGAAAGAAAAACGTCATGTTATTCCCTATCCAAAGATGCTTTGAAAGATTCATACTCATGAACCTTTGGAAAATTCTGGAAGGCTACACAGTCAATGTTGATGGAAAAGTGTAGCAGAAGTAATGATGAGAAATCAGTCAAGGATTGGCAGAATTTGCTACTTGAGAATAATGGGCAGCAAGATAATGCAAATTGCAGTATGTAACCATTTCATGTGTTAAGCACCTTGATTATCAAATGCCACTGAAAAAATGTGAGATCAAACATGTGCTGCTATTGTGAGCCACTGCAACCACCTCAAGGTTCAAGAGTCGATGGAACAAGCACCTCGGCAGTGTTCCTGATCTACCTCTAATCAGTGGATGCCCTACAACTCTACTCAAATATAACATGCCGACAAGCTGGGTTTCAACCGGCAAATGCAGCAACAACATGCAAATACTGATGATACAGGATGAGTGGAGTGCACCCACTACTGGGGGTCAGGTGGCAGTTATGCTGTTACAGCAAAGAGTCTACTTCCAAATAAGTATTGGAAGTATTTTCTGATACTAGAGGAGAAGTAAACTCCAGGGTTATTTCCCAGCTTGCTCTTGACCATTGAAAGCATGGTCATGCCTCTAAGCTCTTGATGCTGGCTTGTGCTACTGACATTGAGAGGGAACTGTTTGGTACCAGATGTGTCCAGTGCTGGAAAAATCGGCCTGCCCCAGCAGTATGGTTTTTGGTGAGGCCGTCGCACCAAGGACCAATTGCTGTTGACCTATGATCTTGAAAGGTGGATTAATGAGAGATTTATTGTGGATGTTGTGATGCTGGACTTCTCATAGGCATTTGAAGTGGTGAGTCATGCTGTGCTCCTGTCCAAATTGGAGTGGGCATTTGTAATTGGGCGTTTGCAATTTTTTGCTAGCCTGCATCCCTGCGTTCCTCTCAGGCAGAGTGATGAGCATTTGTGTGAATGGCAGCATGAGCAGCCCTGTTGCTGTGACAAGTGGTGTGCCCCAGGATTCTGTCCTTGGGCCGTTGCTGTTCCTGATCTACATTAATCACATCTCTAGTGGTCTCATTCAAGTTCAAAGCATTTGCTGATGACTACAAGTTGTACTTGAGACACTCGCTCAAGGACACAGTCTGCTGCTCGATGTGTCCAGTCACTGCAAAGTGGGTTGGACACAGTTGACTTGCTTGCACAATCCCCAAACCTTGGACTGAATCCAGATAAGTGTGTTGTGCTGTGCTTTTATAGAGGTCACATTGATTTTGATGTTTTGGTTCTAGCTAACCAGTAGCTAAGTCCTGCAGGGCAGTATATTGAAGTTTGTCCTTACACATAGACTTGGGTGTCAGTGTAGATACCAGTCTCGGATTCCATCATATTTGTGTGGTGGCTGCAAAGGCTGGTGGGTTGCCAGCTGTTTGTGGAGACCAACTGTTTGCAGATCACAGGAATTTATGCTGTCCCTATGTTTTGCATATCTGTCCCCTAATTGTGTATGCATCCTGCGTTTCAAACACTGGATATTTTGGGGGCTGCTAGAGTCTGTCCAGAGGAGATGGACTAAAAACATTGAAGGACTTTTTGGCATGGACTACAGTGGTCGTTTTAGGAGGCTGGATTTGTTTTCCATCAAGGGTCGGCTTCTTAGGGCAGACCTGATCAAATATTGGGAAATTCTGCATTGTAAATTGGAGGACTTGCTAACAATGATTTCTTTGGCTCTGAGAGTTTGTACTTGAGGTCATGTGCTTAAGCTGGTGTTTCCTCCTTGTTCTTCTGATGTCTGCAGTAGTTTCTTCAGCGTGAGATGTGTTGGTGTGTAGAATGGAATGGCTTGCCTGCTTACATAGTGCAGTTGACTATTATCACTTGCCATAAGCAAACCCTTGCTGATCTGATGTACAAAGAATTTTTAGATTTTGACTAAGCTGATGAAGTGTTATTCATTTGTAGGGATATGTATGTAAGCATGTATATTTTTTTGTAGTGTATGTATATATGTATGTGTTTTATTTTGTGACTAAACAGAACTGCTGTATAAACAGTTGCCTGAAGCACAAATTTCCTGTTTTTGTTCTGCTCCATTATTTTGCTGGACTTTTGCTGTCTGGGGTGCTGTGGCATTGTGCCTCCTGTCATGCTCTTCACTCGGGCCTTGCTGGGGTGTGGGGTGGTTTTGCGGCAACCAAGGTGAGAAGCCCTTGTTATTGACTTGTTGCCTGACAACTTTGAAGTGATGGCTGGTGGATGTTCTAAGAAATGCTTTGTTCATGTTTCTTCAACTCTTCGAGCTTTTAATCTCTGGATTTTTGATTTCTGATTGGGGTTTGGGACTGTTGGGCCTGGTTTGTCTCCTCTTGTTTGCAGGTGGGGTGTGAAAAGGATATGTATGTTCTCTACTTTCCTCTATGAGGATAAAATTAGCCTTTCATTTTAATATTGTCTTGACACTAGCTTGTTTATATCTTGACCATTTTATATTGTGACCAACAGAACTGCTGTATGATCAGTTGCCTGAAGCACAAATTTCCAGTTTTTTCCGCTCCATTGTTTTGCCGGTCTTTGCAGTCTGGCGTGCTGTGGCATTTGTGCCTCCTGTCATGCTCTGCACTCTGGCTTTGCTGGGGTGTGGGGAGGTCTTGGGGCAACCAAGGTGAGAAACAAGGTGAGAAACACTAATTTCATCTTTTGTGCATGGCATTTAATGGCTGCTTTCACCTTGATGATGCTGGTGCACATGGTTGTACTGGCCTCTCTGGCTTCCTCTGGTCTGTGGTAACAATGATCAAAAACATGAGAGAGAAATAAGTAACATTTAGAAAGTGTTACTGGTCAATTCTGTTACTACGTGTAAAATCTCATTTGCTAGACAGTATAGCAGCAGCATACATAGCCTTACAGGCATACATTGGAAGCTTCACAACTTCCCAATGTTACAGGCCTTCAGTGTCATTGATGCAACAGCTACTGTTTATGATATGTTTTCAGTTTACAAGGTTGGCAAGGAGTGGTGATGTGATTGTAAGTGAATGGACGGTTTATCATCAGACCATTAAGTGAATCAGTTTTTGGAATGCATGCGGTGGAAGCTGATGGAACCTGAATGCTATGCTGTCTCTAGACAGGATTGTGTTGAGAAATGAAGCAAGGAATGTCCTCTCTTGAACCTATATACAAGACTGTCAAATAATGTAGATTCCCATCCCCAGTTTGGGAAGGATAACTGATGATTTCACGAAGTATCTTTGGCTGTTAGTCATAATTTAATGTCCTTTGATAATGCAAACAAGTATTATAATGCATTTCTGGTAGCTATTCTGAGAGGTTTTTTAACTGTCTAGCTCAGCACCTTCTCCGGATTTTTTATTATCATTTTGTTACCTGTTGGTAATGAGATTAGTACAGCAGTGAAGAACATGCTGAATTATTTGGGATGTTCAAGAAAATATTTAATTATATCTGCTCCTCAGCAAACCTGATTCGGTTGAGAATGTCCTATGTATTACTTGCCATTTCTAACATTTTTCAGGATCCAAGATTTTTTGGGCACACAAATTAATACAATTGCTCAGAACATTTTGGAGTTTAAATATTATAGCCAATGTTGCATCAATTTTGTATTAGAAGAGTAATTAATGTTGATTTTTTTTATTTGCATCTGCTTGAGCAAGTTGAATCTACATTTATGCCTGTACCAACCAGTATCTAATTCCAAGCTTGCATTTATGAGTTTGAATAAATAGTTGAATATGCAAGTCCTTTTTGTTTAATGCTGTAGCTCAATCTTCATTCCCTTTCTGAACAGGTATACTTTCACCAAGATGGATATTCTACATCGATGCAGCTCTGTTTTTCAATAACTTCTAATGATACTACATTTATTTTTCCTTGCAAGTATCTTCATTGCATACCAAACCAGTGCTTGCTGCTGTATTGATGGTGTTTGCACACAACTACTGTGCCACTGTATTTTCCCACCAGAAAGTATTTGGTCTCCCAATTTTCACTTGCGATTGAGAACTATTATTCACATTTATATGATACTTGCAAGGCAAAAATTGTTTTTCCAAATTTGGCTTAGCATTTTTCAAAAATAAAACTAATCTTTTACAGACATTGCTAAAAAAACTTCAATCAGAAAATGTCATTGCCAAAGATATTTCAAGAACTAGTCAGATCTAAAGCCTTTCCAGTTGTAATTTCATGCAACAGTCTCCTGTGCAGACTATAAACATTTATTTTCTTATGGTATCTAACACAGAAATCTTGCCACAATTGTTGTATTAGGTTATGTTTTGGTGATGGGCAGGCTTTCCAGTACCTAGATATTTAGCCTTAAATTATTTTTAGCTATGTTTATCATTGTTGGTGTGTTGTAACCATTACTATTGCATCCTCTTCCAAAGATCCTTGAAGCCATCTTCTTTATTAATTGATCACAACCATTGAATTTTTTTTTATCAAACTGATATGAAAAGTGTTTAGCTTCTTTAAAATAATGTGTACAAACTAAGTTTGTCACAAGTTTCTGAACACTAGCCTAGCAAAATAATAAATAATTTATAGTACTCCTGCATGTGTCATAGGATCAGTTGATTTACTCTTGAGTGATTTAGTGACTACATAAAGCTTTATGATTCTTTCATTTATTGATTAAGCAGTTTCCTTGGGTTCAGTAAGTTGCTTTATTGTTTTAGCTTACTGTGATTGCTCAAATTGATTTGTTTAGCTTACTATTATTGATCAATTTGTTTTTTTAGCTTACTATAATTGTTCAGTTTATCATAATTCAGACTTATTGCATTTTGAGGCTTCTTAACCTTTCATATTGATGGATTTTTTAAAAATAGCTTTGGGTTTTTGTTCCCCTTTATCATCACTCATGTAACCAGTTTTCTTCCCATCTCAGCAACTGTTGGTCTGTCTGATATTGCTCAAACCCAAGCAATTTTTATCTTGCGCCTAGTATCAAGAGGCATTGAAGATTCGCTGATCTCATCATGGATTTTTTGTCATATTTGCTGGCAGGTGTGACCCACTATAACCCTGAACTGACTCCAAAATAAATATCTAGATCTTAGTGTTGTTTCAGGAGTTGTGACGGCTATTTGAATCAAAGTTTTGCTACAATATGGTTTGGTGCATATAGTAAGAGCCAGCGGCCCACTAGCAATGAGCTGTAACAAATTCAATTGAACTTTTGTTTACGTTAATTCAAATGGTGTATATGATAAGGAAATTTTATGTGTAATATAAAATAAATGGAAAACCCATTGCTTGACAATGAGAATAAATGATTTAATAATGATAATAATAATCAGAAAAGTCTGGAAATTACTGTGCAAAGGGAGATGTTCTGGGCTTATGCAGATTTGGAAAAAGTCTACTTATAGGGTCAACAGGGAAGTGCTATGGAGGAGATGGAAATTTGTTGAAAGCAATTCAGACTTTCTCTGTTGGCAGCAGAGCATGTGTCAGAGTTGAACACAAAGCAAGTACTTGGTTCACAGGGAAAATGGGATTTAGACAAGGCTGTGGTACGTCACCTTGGCTGTTCAAAATCTATGTGGATTGAACAGTCAGGGAGGTTATTGCAAGTGTTATTGGTCAAGGTTTAAAGCAAATTCGAGTAAATGGGCGGTGTTGGTAGCTGATCACACGGTACTGTTGGCAGATTTGAAGTAGTTGCGTGTGCTAGTGTTTGCGTTTGGTAGAGCATGTGAGAGGAGTCTAGTTAAAGGGGAGAAATCAGATGTTTGCAAAAAGTAAAAGTGAGCATATGTCTCCCCTTAAATAGAGTTCTTGGAGAAATTTCAATATTTTTTGTTGGCACCCATATGTCTTGACACGGCGCCCCTTTCCGCTTGAAGTCAGAATGGTCAATAGGTTGCAGATTATCCAGGCCAGTATAGGCTTGCTGGGGCGACTGGGGTACAGGGCCTAATAATCACTCGACGTATATAGTTGCACGCCAGGTTTCAAAAATAGGTCAAGAATCAGTCTATGATCCACCACTTTGTTTATGAAAACTACCACAGAAAATTTGCACTTTGGTTTACACTGCAATATAAGTTGCCACTCTGCTGACACATGCAGTGCCCAAAAATTGGTGTTGGTAAATTGTCATAACAGTGCAATGGTAAGCAGTGAACCAAGTTACAAAGTTTGTGGCAATAAGTGAGGAGTGACACAGAGATATTGACTGACCTCTCGCAGTGAGGACTCAAGTTCAACTGTTGGTTTGCGCACTAGTGCATGATGTGCATCCCTATGTACTTTTCTGACCATGCCCCCTCCATCTTGAAAGTTTGATGAATAATTGATACAATGAATAGTACCAAAAAAATAAGTGAAATGAATAATTAAAGAAACCTTTAGTGCAATATTAATAATGAAGAATGATAGTTAATTGGTTTATATGAAATGAATTTGAATATACTACTGGTCATACTCCTATGGAGACTTAGATTCACACTGGTTTTCTCAACATCACAGAAGGAGAGCCAGTAAGTCAGTAGCACTGGTAATTGGTATTTAAGTAATACAAATGAACATCTTTAGTCTCCACATTTCAATTACCTGGGACCTCACATGGCAAAGACAGAACTAGTGGAAACTGAGGTCAAGTTGCAATTGAAGTAAGTGTGTAAAGTGTTTGGTGAACTAAAGAGTAATGTGCTGTAGGATGTTGGGTTTTTAAGCAAAGAGTGCTCTACAGAGCTGAGACTTTAGGAGGCAATAGCAGCAGATAGAAATTTGATATTTTTGAGATAAATTGTTTGAGGAGCATGACTGGAGTGATACCAAGAGATGAGATGAATAAATTTGTTGTTAGAATTGGAGCAGGGATGGGGAGACAGTCAGAGGACAGGGTAGATCCATGTGTTCATTCGAAGATGGTGTTCGAGCATGTGGTTTCTCATCGTGGTGGCCTCAAGACTGCCCAGTACCTCAGGGAAGGCCAGAGTGCAGGGCAAGACATGGGGCACAAATGCCACAGCACTCCACAGAAATTGCACTTCATGTTTACACTCCCACAAAACTTTGCCACTCAGCAGACACACGCATTGCCCAAGCATTGGTGGTACTAAATTGTCATAACAGTGCAATGGATGTGAGATTGTCGAAAAAGGTCACGAAAGTGAAGGTGATTGGAAGTAGGCCTAGAGGTAAGACTAGAGTTGGTGTGGATGGATTAGCTGAAGCATGTGTTAAGAAAGTGTGGAGATAGCAAGACAGTGTGCAATAGATAGGTGCAAGTTTGTTGCTGCCCTGATGTGCTTTTCCACCCTAGGCATTTTGTTGGCTGAGAAAGGATTAGTCATGGAAGAGCTAGGTGTGTGCAGTGTTCTGGCTTGGCCCTTCTGCATTGAAGGGGTAAGAAATGTTTGCTTCAGACTTGATGGGTCCATGGCCTACAAAGCTACAGTTTCCAGGGAGGGGATTCGTGAAGAAATGAGAGAGTTGCGCAAAAAGGAACGCTGCCAGGACTTGATTGTCCTCGGAAGTTTCTAGACTGGCAGTGCTGAGGTTGTGAAGGAGAAATTTGCCAAAGTTTGCTTGGCCCTGGACATCAAAGAAGTTGAGCTCAGTGGACTTGTGAGGATCGGCAAAACCAGCTTCTTCAGAGCTTAAGTTCTGGATTGTGATCGAAGAAGGATGCTGCTAGGTGTTGCCAAGAATTAAAGATTTTTTGATGAGTTCAAGAACTTTTCACACAGAGGCACTTGACCTACAGACAGCAACAGGAGATTGTTGCGAGACAGGCTGCTGTAGGCGGTGGGGCGACGGCTGCAAACCGGGATGCAGCTGGGCGTGGAGGTAGTGGCGTTGCTGGTGGTTGTGCTGGGGGCTTTGATGTTTGTGGTGATGACTGCAATAATGATGCTGATGGCCACGGGGACGGTCCCGGTGTCCGCGAAGGTGGTTCTGGTGTCCGCGAAGATGGTTCTGGTGTCCGCGGAAGTGGTTCTGGTCGTCGTGGTGGCGCGGTGGTGGCTCTGGTGGCCGCGGTTGCGGCTCTGGTGGCCGCGGTGGTATTCCCATTGAAGGGGTTGCTGTTTGCCGCGGCAGTGCTGCGGGTAGCCGCGAAGGTGGTGCTGTAGGTTTTGGGTCCCTCAATTATTGAGGGTCCCTGCAGTTGTCCATCTCCCAGTTTTCATTGCTGAAAATTGGCCAGGTAAATGTCAATAGCCTTACAAACAGAATAATTTTATTTCAGATTTTATGTCTAAAAATAGGCTGGAGGTGTTTGTGGTTGGTGAGACTTGGCTTGCAAGCTTGGTTTGCTTTTTTTTTTGAGGTTCATGGGTTGTCTGTTGTAAGAGGCAATTCGCATACTGGAATGAGACAACACGGTGTTCATTTATATTTGAAAAAATCCCTGAAATATGAGAAGATTAATCTGGACTTGCCAAATGTGGAGGCAATTTTTCTGGTTCAACTTGATTTGGAGAATTTGGCTGTTTATAGACCTCCATCATATAGTGATCAGGAAAATCTTGATCTGATGAGTTTGATTAGTGACTTCTGTGTTGGTCATAGGTGGTCCTGTTTGGGGACTTCAACCTGCCCTTGGTGAAGGGGTCAGATGAGTTAGTGCAGGGAGAGAATGTTAACTTGACAGATCAACTTTTTTTGGGATTGCTTTGCATCTTGTGGCTTGCATCAGTGGGTGAAGGAGCAGACTTTTCTCTTGTCCGGCAACATTCTGGATTTAGTTTTTACAAGCTTGCCAGATTGGTTGGGGATGTTGTTGCTTTGGCTCCTTTTTCAAGGTTGCTCACTCGCCTGTTATTTGTGATTATTTGTTTGTGAATGTCTTGGAGCCTGATGGTGCAAGACACCAAGCTCTGATGTATTCTTGGCATTGGGTAACTACGGCGCTATTTTCAAAGCATTGTCAGGAATTGATTGGCCGCTTGAATTTGTTAACCTAAATGTTTGTGAGGCCTATAGTGTGTTCCTCACTATACTGAAGTCTCATCGACTCACATGTGCCTCTTGCTGGAGACTTGCCTAGGGTAGCTTGATCTGTGAGGCCTCCCACGGGTTGAAGGTGAGGAGAGCAAATGCGTGGGATGAGTACAAGATTTCAAGAAGGTTTGTAAGAAATGATCAAAATACTCTGGAGTCACTTGCTATCTTTCTTGATCTGAACTTGCAGTTTTGAAATCTTGCTTTGTTCAGCCAATTTCAGTATGAGCAATACCATATACAACAGAATAGTGACTCCCCAAAGCTGTTCCATGCTTATGTACGAAGGAAGAAGAAAGGTTGTCCTGGGGTTAGACCATTTTGTAAAGCAGGTGGACAGCTGGTTTACGATTCATTGGAGATGGCCGAGTTCCTGTCATCTGCCTTCTCTGATGTGTTAAGAGAGGATGTTCCTCCCAATCCTGCTCTTCTCCAGTTATTTGATGGCAAAATAAGCAAGTTTACCATAAGGTCTCGGAATGTCCATGACGTTCTGGTGGGGCTCAATGTTAGTTCAGCAATGGGCATGGATGGACTCCACCCAAAGTTGCTGAAGGAGTGTGCTGTGCAATTGACACAGCCTCTCTTAATAATCTTTAACCTTTCTCGGCAGAGTGGAATGCTCCCTGATGCATGGTTGAGTTCATAGGTGATTCCAATTTTTAAAAGTAAATCTTGATATGATCCCCTCAACTATTGTCCAGTTAACCTTACCTCTGTTTGCTGTAAATTGATAGATAAGATTGTTTCTGCTGAGCTGGTGGACTATTTAGACTTACCAGCTCCTTTCTTCCAGACAGTTTGGATTTAGGAAGGCTAGATCAATCAAGGATAAAATGTTACTGGTCTAGTTGGATATAGTTAAGTCTGTTGATGCTGGTATGGTTGTAGATATGGTCATGCTTGATTTTTCAAAGGCATTTCATGTTATTTCCCATCCCATTTTGCTTCTGTAGTTGCAGGCTCTAGTAGTTTCTGAGGTTGTGTTGAAGTGAATTGGTAGTTTTTCTTAATTCTTGAATTATGAGTTGGCGTTTATGGAGTGAATAGTGAGTCACGGGATGTTTTGAGTGGGTTCCACAGGATTCAGTCTTGGGTCCAGTCTTCTCTTGCATGTTGAATTTTTTGATGCACCGCCGTGTATCTAAGTTTGGCGCATTTGCGGATGATGTTGAAATTTATTTGTCTTTCTGACGTCATAATGTTGTTGATGGTGTCTGCTTTGCAGGGAGACCTTGACAAAGTATTCCAGGCTGCATCATCATAGAATTTGTCATTGAATCCTAGCAAGTGTGTTATTTTACATTTCAGAAGATGTTTTGATGGTTGGATTGGTCCCAGTGCAGAGGCTGTTAACACTATTGGGGGGCTCGTTTGGAGTTTGTTCATTTTCATTGCGATTTGGAACTTCATGTGGATGATGGTGTCAAGTTTCACGGCCATGTCAGAGAAGTTGTGAGGCAAGCTGCTGGTCTTTGTAGTGATTTGCTTAGGTTGACAGTGAATAGAAGCCCAAATTTTATGGTCACACTCTTTGTGGCACTTGTCAGGCCCATTCCTGATTACTGCTTCTGTGTGTTGAATCTTGGTTATGTCCAGGATGTGAAGTTGCTCGAGGAGGTGGGCCAAACAGGTACATGGTCTGTCTGAGATGTTCTACCATGGCAGGCTGATGGCTCTCAATTTGTTCTCAGTCAAGGGTGGGTTACTGAGAAGGGACCTCATGAAGTATTAGAGAATTCTGTGTTGTGACACAGATGGTTTTGATTTGTTCATTCTGTTCCAAAGGTTGCTTGATAGTAGGATGCAGGGACATTGGCACAAACTCTTAATGCCCCACTGCTCTGTGGATGTGGCAAGGAGGGTTTTCAATGTGCAATGCATTAGGATATGGAATGAGCTGCCTGCTGCTGTTGAGTCGTATACCATTTCTGCTTTTAGGGCAGGGTTGGCTGAGTTTATGGGGAATAGGTTGTTTGAGTGCTATGGTCTTGCATTCCCAGTTGTGTTGACAAGTCTGTGGTGTGATTTGTCCTGTTGCGTGTTTCTGTTTTTCTTTCTATTTATATATATGTATATGTATTTGTTTTCATAGTTTTCAGCTGGGTTGTAGTTGTGCTATGGGTTTTCATGCAAGTGGCTTTGGGCTTGTTTCCTAGAAGCCAACGGTGCGCACACCTTCCAGCATCTTCCCTTTGTTGTTTTTCCGAGTCTTTGTAGGTTCTGCCTCTCCGGCTTGGTGCACCTGACGACTGGGTATGCCGAGTCCTTGGGGGGGCTGCAAGGTAAGAATCCTGAGTGTGAGAGGAGTGTGATGTGCACTTCGTTGTTGAGCCCCCCCTCATTCTCTGGGAGAGTTGGCCTAGTTTCTGTAAGGCCATGATGATATTTTGATGCATAAATTCATCTCTGCAAATCATCTGAATAAATCAAGACTCAAAGTCAAATTGGGCTTGTATTTTCTAGGGAATGAGTTGAGAACAAATATTAAAATTTTTCTTTTACATGAAGTCAGTTCATTTCCCAAGAAACTTTTTGAACAACTAATGAGCTTCAACAGCTAGAGTGGTGCAGTAGGTTTCATTGCACTTTGGATAATATGATTTTGAAACATGAATAAAAGAGGACATCTAATTCTAATTTTTTCCACCACAGCCAAAAATTAGGTTCTTGATAAAAGGTGTTGGACAATTGAACAAAATTCTCAAACAAACACCTGGAAAATGGTAAACACGGGCAAAAATTTGTGATGTTTTGAGTGGCCAGCAGTTTGTCAAGAATTGTCAACATTGGACTAAGTTGCTGCCATAATTCTGCATGTAATGTTGAGTAACAGAATTTTTGTTTCTTAACATTACATTCATGATCCTCCAACACAAAGTATTTGAAGAACTGAAAATGTTGAGTTTTCTAGCTATCTATCAAACACTGGCTTTTGCTGTCACCTACAATTTTTCCTGCAACCGTTCACCATCGATGCATTGGTACCATCAAATTACTATCAATACCTGATTCATTTGGTGTTTATTTGCAACTAACAACAATTGGTTCTCTATCTACTTTAACCATTTTATATCTCATTTGGTGTTTATTAGCAACTAACAACAATTGGTTCTCTATCTACTTTAACCATTTTATATCCTACCTATCAGTCCCTAATGTAGAAGCTAATACCACTGCAACAATAACTGCTAGCACTGCTATTGCACCACATCTCAGTAAGCAACCACTAAGCCACTACCCATCAAATATTACCCTGGTATAACCAACTTGACATATACTGCTACAACAATTCTAATTTGCTGCACTGCACTAACAGACTTTACATACTAAGAAATTGCCAATATTTGGACAGACACTGTGCCAAGTATTCATTCTAATGTCATTCGCAAACCAGTCCTATCTGAATTTTTATATGGTCCTAATATTACCAGCAATACTTTCAATAAAGTACTCCAAAATCATTATTGGAAGTGAATGCAGTAGCTGGCTGCTGGTAGTGCAGCAACAGCTTTGTCAAACATTACCAAAAATTGCCAGAAGCTACAATTAAGGTAATTTATTTTCCACCTAATGCCACCAACTTCTTGCCATTATTGGTCTTCACACTGATCCAACGTGCTCAAAATAGTTTTAAACAGTATATATTATAGTAATTTTGTCAAATCTGGCCATTGACAGTGAAGGTTAATTTGATTTAGTAAGTAGGCACTAGCTAATTTCAAAGTCAACACTCATTAACTTGCCTAATGCTAGACAAACAACCTCAGCACTTGTCTCCATAGTCTACAAGCACACTCTCCACCATCTTATCTCTCCCAATCAGTTTCTGTTTAGTCTCCATTTCCACTTCATCAAAGACTAAACAGCAACTGTAACTGATGGCTCCAAAACATCTTTTCATATATGTGGTTACTGCTCTTACTTGCTCACTTGTCAATTTTTTGCTGTACAGCAGTTTGCAGCGTAGTTGGAATAACGATCTACAATATTTTTCTATTGATTTCGCCATCGTTTCATCCTATGTAGCTACTTGTAATTAATTGGGGCATAGCTTATGGAATTTATTAGGGCAGACTTTTAATTTGAGGTAACAATCTTGATTTTTTTCTACTCGCAACAATTTTTTTGTACGAACACAGATACGGCAAAGAGTAATGTGCCTTCATTGTGGTTTTGTGTGATAACTGAGTCTATCAATGGTTTTGTTTAATTCTCATTTTTTACAGAAAATAAAAACCAGGCTCCAAGTGTGAAGAAAGTTGATGCTCCTCAGGAGAAACCTCCCACTTCTGCAGCTAGTGGGCATAATTCTAGCATTAAGCCACCAGCAACAGCTGGATCTGTGACTGCACCTGCTAAAGTCGTCACTCCTGATGCCAAGAAAGAGCCACCCTCTCTCATGGGCAATGCTCCTCTCATGGCTGACCCCCCAGCCCTGTCTCGTAGAATTGGCATCCAATCTTCGTTTGTTCCTGCTGCTTCTCCACAGCAGCAACAACAACAACAGCAACCTGCTGCCACACCACCTGTTAAGGCCTCTGCTGATGCAAACCAGGCAGCTGCTGGAATTAAGCCTGAATCTGCTCCTAATAAGTTTGGACAAGGCCCTTCTGGCACCGGAAGTAGGTTCAACCAGAATTCATCTAATCCAAATACATCATTTTCTAAACCAGATCCTGTTAAGAATGACGAAAAGCCCAATCCAAAACCTAATGCAGTTACTAACCAAGGATCTTCAAATCAGGATCGTTCTTACAACCAGTCCAATCCACCTCCACGAAACCAAGATGGTCCCAATCAGAACAGGTTCAACAATCAAGGTAGTAGGTTCAGTCAGAATGATCGGAGCTCATCCCAAGGTGGGCCAGCCTCAGAGAAATTTGGCAATTCTGGGGATCAGGGCAATGACAACAGTGGTGGCAACCCCCCCAATGCAAACCAAAACCGTCCAGGCCAAGAAACTGGACGATTTGGCAATCAAGGACCAAATAATCACAATCAGAGCGGGGCATCAAACAGCAACCGGTTTGGCAATCAAGGGCCAAACAATCCCGGTCAGGGTGGGGCATCTGGCAATAACCATAACCGTTTTGGCAATCAGGGATCAAGTAATGATGTTGAAGATGGTAGTCTCAATAAAAGTTTTGGCAGCCATGATGACAACCAGTCTAGATACAGCCATCAAGGAAATAGTCGCTTTAACCAGGCTGCACGTGACCGCTCTAATGATCGTGGCGGGAACAATAACAATAACAATAAATCTAAGTCAGGTCCTAACAGCCATGGCAGCTCTTCACAGAATGATGGGCGTTCTGGGCCTGGAAATAGAGACTTCCGCAGAGATCCTGGCCGTGGTAGCCGTGGGGGATATCCACAGGTAAGAGTTCACATAGAAAATAAAAATGTATATAGGGGCTTGACTTTGGTCCAAGATTTTTTATTTCTACTCTAGACTTGAATAATGCTAAAAAAGTGTTCATTATTTTTTTGTTCCTGATGTAAGTGGCTATACTTATTTTTTATTGTAAACTGATAGTGATGATTGAGCTACAAATGATTATTTTAGGTCTGCAATTATGGGAGAACTTTAATAGAATTAAACTATGATTTTCTTCGTGTATATATTGTTCACTTGGAGGATTCAAAACTACAGTAATGTATACACATTTCTGTTTGAATAATTAGAGCTCGTGCAGCTATTCTTAGTATTGATTACCTTGAAGCCTCAGCAAGGTGAGACAATTCATCATCTACATTTTATTTCCCTGCATTGTTTACAAGGAGCACATGGAAGAGGTGATCTTGAAATGCGCTAAACCATTATTTTACTGTAAGACAATGATTGATAATTTGACGGAAACATCAAGCAGCAACAGTATTACTCTATTCCTGTATATGATTATCACCTTCAAAGTTTTCTTACTTCATTGTAAACTTTTCAGTTATTCTTGTAAACTTTTCAGTAATTCTTGTAAGCTTTTCAGTAATTCTTGTATACTTGGGCAACAGGGAGGGTGGGCATGTCATTGTTGGCATCACCAGCCAGTTCCGAAGCATTTGGGTCTATAAATAAGGCCCATTAATACAACATTCTGAAATATTTTCTTGCTATGTGGTGGGTGCCGGCCCAACCGTTTGAAGAGTATTTTAGCAGCTATGTTGATTAAATTTAATTTATTCTACTGAGTTTGATGCAAGTAGTTGTTGAACATTTTTAGATTGAATTGAATGTTTTGACTAGACCTCCAACCTGGCGGGGCTCTATTCACCCTGCTATAATGAAACTTGATTCAAAATTTTGAATAATTTTTATTACAAATAAATTATTCAAATTTTGAAAAACTTTGCCAATAATTTGAAACTATTTCTTGAATTATTTGGGTGTTGTGTCTGCTTTTGGGAAATGCGCATTAAGTATGTCTTGCTGGTGATGCTTAGGTAGCATAGTATTGTGAGGGTCTCCCAGGGACAGGAGGGAATAATCTTGAGTATTCTTCAAATTTACAAGATGTTTTCTCTCAAACAGTTTGATATCATTCTGTCATCAAAAACTGGTGACCACTATCTTCTTGGATCCACTGTACCGGGAGCTGCTTGAAATATTAAGGAAGCAGCTAGATGATACACCTGCTCATGCCTTGTTTTGGAAATTTATTCAATTGAATAAGGAAAATCACCCTGTTCAAGTTTCTTAGTATTTCCTGAGATATTGCACTTCTCATTTGAGTTATGTGCAGTTTATTTTGAAGCAGCGTTAGATTGCAATGTATTTCATGTATTTTTTTTATCTAATAAACCCTAATTAAACTAGAAAATCCCAAATAAACCAATGCCCATATAGTCTGGCATCAAAATTAAATGACGAACAGTTCAATTTTTTTTTTGGCTGATGTAATGCATATTCTTGGATTTTTATTTGTCATTTTCTATTGACAACATCTCATCTATTTTGCAGTAGGTGTGGCCAAAAGCAAATCAGTCCTACACAATTGCACATGTACATGCTGACTGTTGAACAGTTAAATTTCCAGCACGTGTGGGACTCCAGTTACACGGGCTGTTGGTGGCTGTACGGATGGTTACGATGGGGCTTGACAGCTTTCATTTGTTTGCACCAGACTAACTTAGGAGTAGCTTGTCAGACTATTTCTGATACATCAATTCACTACCATTCTTCATCGTCATTCCCTCTCATTCAGTGCACTCCTCACTTCATCCAACTCCTCACTCCTGCTGTGCTTCTCTGTACATTGAGCTGCATTTACCTTTTCCCATCCTCATCTGCAGGGTTACTGGCCAGACCCTTTAGCACAAAAGGGCTAAGTTGTGCAAGTGTGAGCGTATGAGTGTGAGGTGCTCCTTGCCGTCGGCCAGCCCCATTCCTGGGGGATGCGGCCTAGTGTCTGTATCTGTATCTCTGATCACAGCATGTTATAAATACTGATATAGAACAATGCAATTTTTTGGTGTTCCTTATCAAAGTTTGCCTTTGAAAATACAATAAATTAGCTATGGCAATCTGCTGAGAGCGGTAACTTTTCCGTGATATACATTTTCATACCAAAATGGTGAATTTTTTCTTGATTTCTTGAAAAATGCTAATAAATGCAACAAGTATTAGGTTGTATAAAAAGTTGTTTGTTGAATATAACTTCTAGCATTCTTTCACACGAATTGTAATATATCACCTAGTTTTCATCTTTTTACTGAATTGCTTGAAAAATATATAGAAGTATTTTGCCTTGCTGCAGTAATACAGGACAAAGATGGACTAGACCAAATCCATAAATGTGACTGGGATTCTCAATTTTTTTTTTATTCAGAACAATTTTTCCCTACCTCATATATAGGTGTCACTAATGCTTTGATGATTCAAAGGTGGATTAAGAGGTGTTTTATTTTCCTCTATCATCATAGAGATAACCAACCAGTAAGGTACAAGTAAATCTGGGAACTGATCTGTAGAATAGGATTTTTCTAACCTCATAAATGAAATTACTCATTTCTTGCAAAAGGCATTTTTCACAAACACCCTGCAATGCATCCATTGATATACCAATACGGACACTAGGCTAAACCTTCCAGCTCATACTCGCATGTACACAATAAATTGCCCTTTAGATGCACCAGCGTGCATCTGACACGGCTGAAATATAAAAAAATCTAGCTTTGACAATGTTTTTCTTGCACACAGAGGTGTGCAAGCCTACTGGAATCCATGATCATCAAGCCCTATGGGGGAGCTTGTTTTGACTGGTTGAGGCATTGGTGGAAATGAGGCCCAAATCAAATCATTGCCCTCTAGCTCCAAACAGCCCAGCCAGAAGACTGTGCAACATACCCTGAGTCAGAAGTTAAGTTTGAGATCAGTGTCAGCAGCAGGGCCTGTCAGTCTAACTAGTTTACCCCTGCAGCATCTTAGTAACTGGGCCCTCCCTCACCCACTACCATTTTTTTCTCAATGAGACACAAAGACTGGGATAGCTTGTCAAAACAGCATCTGAAACTCATCCATTAGCAACCTTTCTCCACACAGACCTATCAATTGCTCCCTCTCACTACCTCCACATTTGTCTCTCCTTCTCAACACCTGCTTCACACCATCTATCCATGCAAACTTTTGTCTATCTCTGTGAATATGTCCACTCACCAACACTGTCATCACCCCATTTCACCAATCTTTTATCCATCCTCACCTCACCATGGGCCTGAAACATCCCAGAACACATGAATCTACTTGGAACTCAAACTTCTTCACCCTTCTTCCTAATTTGAACAATGTTGTTAATGATCCCATCTCTCAGCATCACTCCAGCCATGCTCCTCAAACATTTTATCTGAAGAACATTAAACCTCCTTCTCTCACCTGCTAATGCCTCCAAGCTTAGGCTCCATAGAGCACAGTTGGGACAACTACCACTTCTCATACAACCTTCTTTTTGCTTCCATCTTTACACTCATCAGTGAACCCTACACTTAACACCCTTCCTTCACTCACGATTTTGCCCCTGATATCCACTAGTCAAGTCTTCTTCATGCCAGAGCCCATCTACTTGATACACCTAACTTCCTAAAATAACTTCATTTATGAGGATACTAATTCTGCTTGCACTGGCATTCCTCTAACATCACATAACATTACTTTTACCCATGTCAACTTGCAGCTTCCTCTCTCATACACTAAATCAAACTGACAACACTATCCTACACAACTTCTCATCAGATTCTGCCACCAGTGCTATTTCATAAGCAGATAGTAACTGACTCATCTGCCAGCTCTGCCCTTGCTCCCGACAGCTCAAGTTCACAACCCATCCCTGACCACTTGCGTTGACCTACCTGACCATTCTATCCTTGAAGAGACTGAACAGCCAGAGTCTTGACGCAGCCTTGTTTCGGTCCCACTCACTGAACCAAGCACTTGCCTAGCTCCTTGGTCTGACTCATGTTCTGCTGCCAACAAGGAAACCCTGATCCAGTTTTAACATATCAGCCAATCCTGTACAACTGCAAAACCCTTCATAGTGCTTCCTTGTTGAACCTATCCTAGGCTTTTTCCAAATCCATGAAGGCCCAGAACACATCCTCTCCTTTCTAAGGTACTTTAAAACTCAGACTTGTTTCACTGCAAAAATTTGGTCAGCTACTACCTCTCCAAATAAACCATCTGTACTGTCTCTAATCATCTGTAGTAGCACTCTCCCATACAACTGAGACAACACATCACAAAGTGATATCTATCTAGTTGCAGTATTCATTTTATCTCCTTTGCCCTTCTGCAGTGGAAAAATGCTAGCACTGTGCACATAATCAGTACCATGGCAGACAGAACACATGTTCAGGAGCCTCACCAGTCATCTGACTAAAGTTACTCCACCCCTCTTCTTCCACTGTTGCAACTTTTTCCAAACCAGGGGCTTTTTCTGCTTATATCACCTACCACCTCTTGCACCTCTTTCTTAGCAATGATATGATATGAAATGAATATCAAAATGAAATGGAGGGTGTTTGCTCAATTTCACACCCCGCTTATTGATTTTTTTTTACAATTTGGTGTTTGAAATATGTGATTACTAAAGCTGTACCAATATCAAAATTTTGGCCAATGATGATCCATTTCAAGCCGATCCTGATACTGCAATATTCTGAAAACACTGATACCAATACCAATACTTTTGGTAATTATGTAGCTATCTAAATAATTAGCTATGTAGCTATCAAATTATAGTTGGTATTTCAGCATTGTTGGCACCTCGTGCAGCTCCACAAATTTTCTCAATGAATACCGAGGTCATATGTAAGTTTTGTCAGATTGAAATGCAAAGTTCTCTGCAAGTCCTTGCTTTTGGTAGCAAGAGATTGGTTTTCCATGCTAGCCAAAGAGATTGATCATTCAATTATAAATAATTTTATGATGCTCACTTTCCATCAGAAATAGCCATGAGAAAACTCTTGACCATGAAGTTACTCACCTTGAACCTGGACTGTGTAGAATAGCTTGGATAATAACTTTCAATGAAGAGTAAGCTATTGAAGAAAAGTTCTTCCCACATGCTAAATCCAACTATGTAGCTTTTTGCTTGCAACAACAACGGGTTAACAAACAGGAGAAAAGCATTTACTAAATGTATTTGACTGATGAAACAAGATGAAACTGGGGAAACTTGTGACAGTTGTATAGCTCAGGTTTGTTAATAGTTTAGATTTTAATGGTTAGATTTTAATGTGCAATTGCAGAACATTTTTTATACATTTTTCTGATTAGCAGCTTGGTATTGAAAGTTGAAAATCTCCAAATTTGAATTTAAAAGCATGAGCGTTTTTCAGTATTAGCTTTGTGATATACGAGAGGAGAATAAATTTGCCCCTCAGTGCCAAGTGATATTTTGCTTCCAACTAATGATGGTCTAGCAGAAAGGTCTTTGTTAAATAATATAGCTACTTAGTGAGGGAAACATGTTGCTGTTTGAGTTCCACCACTGCAATGAATTTCCATCATGCAACTGCACATCAATTGAAATTTACCTTTCCATATCAATCTTGCCACAGCATTTTGTAACTGCTTTTTTGATTGAAAAAGGATATTCAAACCAAAAAATCAACAGCAATAGGCTATGTTAGCATATCATGCATCCATCTTTAACATTTAGGTCCACAAATCACATCTCAAACAGTTTTAATTTTTCCTCTCTACACAATACCATACCCAGAACCTTTGAGCAGCACAAATCATACCCATTCTGAAGCTCAACAAAAATCCCACTTATCCAATCTCATGCAGACCTATTTCTCCCACCTGTATCCTGATACTAAAAAAAAAGTCCATGTCCCAAATTCCTCTACACAATGGGAAACAAAGTTCACCAACAGAAAAAAACAAGTGTTCATCAACCGCTTGAGCACGGGACACGCGTGTATAACTCATAACCATCTGATGGATGTCAACATAGGACCAAAGGCGCCACCTTGCCCATGTTGCCACCAAGGGGCTATCAGCGTGAAACACTTACTGATGGATTGCAACGCACTCGCGGCAGCCCGACGAGCAATCTTAAATCCCCCGTGCAACCTATGAAGCCTACTCAGGGACCCAACCTACTGTACAAAGCTTACTGCTCTTGGAAAACACACCGGACTATACAAAGCTGTCTAAATCCCTAACACCTGTACAAGTGAGGTGGTCTCTCCACCCCATTATGCACAGAGATAACAAAACATTTACAAAGATACTCGTTACCTCTTTACTCTTTATTATGTGCTAGTACGCGAATATGAGGCAATTTAAAAATGTACTGACTTCATCTTGACAAGACTAATATTTTTGCACTGAAGGTGAGCAAACTTACCTGAATCAATGACGGTCACGCCCTAAGGGGGAGCCTATTATGGCTCATGTTGAGGCTCCGGTGGAAATGAGGCTCAAATCAAATCCTCTACACAACACAATTTCAGGACACAATATACACCTCACCAACCTCACTGAGAATACCTAAACAAAAATAATCCAGCTCAAACATGCTCTGAAAACACAACCACACTCTGGGTGCATTAGTAAGGCCTTCATCACAGTTTCAAAACATGACTCATAAACAAAATTATCAACAGACATTCATCCAAATTACAAGAAGTGACTTGCTTATTTTCTCTGACAGACATGCACACTGTCTACAATACCAAATCATCTCAAACATGGCACTTCCCCAATTGCTCTTCAATGCCTATGTGCATGATCTGCCTATACCTACTCAACCCAACACCTACAGCTGCACACCTCCAGTAATACAAGTCTGGCTGTTGGACAACAGAATGAACATCTCGGCAAGCAAGTTATCCCTCACATTGTCAACATCAGATAACAGTGAAAATCACATCCACCCTCATATCATGCTGAACAACACTCACTTACTCCACAATCCTGCTACAATGATCCTTGGAGTAACTAATGACGAGGGATTGATGTTCAAACCTTACACAGGCAACATCAGCACCAATACCAAACCTTGTCTGAGTGTTTCCTAAGCACTTGATACAACTACTTTCAAAGTCTCCAAGGAATTAATAATAATAAAAATGCTATTTAAACAACTCATCTCATCAATCATTTCTTGCCTAAACACTGCCTGGTCTTCTTACCTTGCTCCCACACACATTAATTTCCTAGAAGACAGAGAAAATGGCCTTACACGCTGCAATGGGCTGTTCACAAACTGCACCCATTCCTCATCTGCTTGAGGAAAACTAGGTTCTCCATTTCAAACATCTTCATATGAGAGGGACACAAAACTTGAACCAGATTGTGGATGTCACTTATATATGCCACCACCTAGTGTGGAAGATTATGAAGGGTACAGAAAACATTGATCAAGCAAACTTTTCACTCTACATACAAACATAGAATCTTGGAACAATGGATTCAAAAATATTTGGGAAACGTTTCTCACTTGAAATCTCATGCAATTTCTTAACATATAGAATGTCGAATAAAGGAACAAACTTCCAGTGGAGGAGGTAAATAGCAATACAATCGAAATGTTCAAGTCGTGGCTTGATGAGCTCTACATAAAGTGCCAATTAACAGCAAAATCATTCCCATTCTTGATGTTTTAAAAACAGAAATGGCACATGAATCTATCTTAGACGTTCTTCTTTAGAACTAATCCTCTTGCTATCAAAAAGCAACCTAGTTTGGGTCAATAGGCCTGATGTTGTCTTCTTACACTTGTAAACCTTTTGAATCCACATCAAACCTACCAAAACACACATGAACATGGGCAGGCTACTTCAGCTCTCTTAACACCACCATCCCCCATCCAGACAACACATTTTGCACAAACACATACTTGCATGCCCCAGCATTTGCACTGGCTGACCAAAGAGCCATCATGGGCTGACAGAAATACGCATCAGAGGTGGGCATGAAATAGTTGGGGTTGCCCAGGATTGACTGGGCTCATCTGTTGCAGTTGAGGTGCAGACACCACACTACCCTCTAATCATACTAACATAGAGGAACGACCCTGCCAATCTCTTTGCGGTGCGGGGTTTCACCCCAATAGTCGAGCACATCATGACCGTGCCTAGTCATTGCACCAGTAGGTTCAATCTCAACATGTTGGTGCATGATATGTGAAAATACCTGCAAGAGACATTTTTGTCCTCAGGAATGTAGGTCTAATATAGGTTCGTGCTTCTGTTGTAACATTTCCAACATGCATATGTTGGTGGGCACCCGGGGATTTGAGCTGTGCGCTTACAGAGGCTCCTCTGCTGCAAGAGGAGCCGCAACATTGAACAAAAACTGATATTTTTGCTTCTTGTGTTCTTCTTAGCTTGACAGTGGCTGGGTAGATCTGAAAGGTCAACTTAGTTTCACTTATTACACCAAATGAGCATAACATTGGTCTAAATTAAAATTCGTGGAATAGAAATCCCTCTGAAATCACTGTTGTTAACAATACCTTCCCTCTGAATCATTTCCCACTTTGATTTGCACAGATATCCTCAATTAGTCTTTGCTAAAGTTCTCTCTACCTCTATTCAAGTGCTTCATTCTTCTTCAGCTGCATATTTGGAACTGACATTAAGGATTCCATGTAGGCTTCTTTTTTGAAAAATATCTTGATTGCATGGGTTAGATGGTTTACCAATACTATGTAGGAATTGTTGTTGTACTCTGTGAACCTGTTGTTCATTGATACTATCAAGGAACTGAGTGTACCTACTACCCATAAATCATTTAACCTTTTATCAGCCAAAGCTTAGTTACAAACGGTTGCAGATATATGATTTGAGGCATGATATCTCAGGCTGTGCAGGACCTTGCTAGGTTAGACATCTGTCATGTGGGATATTTTTTGAGAGGAACAACTCCTATTTGATTCCATGTTGGATGAAACACTGGAAGATCAAGTGTATTAAGGCAGTAGTATCTTATTCCAGCTTTGTGTTCAAAGATGCTATCCCACATAAAATATTTGCAGTTCCATCAAGTACAATATGTTTAAATGTGTGATGAGGCTGATCAAGTTTTTACAGTCCAGTTAGTTTTGAGTATGCTAGTGGAAAAGGGCTGAAATGCCCAGCATCCATCTCATTATTAACATTCATATCCTGCTTGTGAAGAAGGTTAAAAGTGCGCAGTAATTCACTTATAATTTGACTTGATATTTTTCATCATCCTCTCATAAACAAGCATCATTGTTAGGGTTGCTGAATGTGCATGGTTGTAGTACAAATGGAGCAAAGAGGAGAGAGAGCGTTTGGAGATGATTGTCAGGAAGAAGTATGATCTGTTGGTGTTAAGTGAGAATGTTGAAAGGTATAGGCAAATGTGAGTTTGTTGTGATGAATGGAAGATAGTTGGTCATGAAGGAAAGTTGGGCATAAAAGTGTGGTGTTGATTTTGAGTGATTGGTTGGCTAGTAGCACTTCCAAGCCAAAAGAAGTGTCCTGATTGATTTTGGCAAAAAGTCAAGGTAAGTATAGAAAGATCAGCTATTGTGAGTGCTTACAAGCTGGTAGCAAGAACAGTGAGAAAGAGGAGCAATTTTGGACTGACCCAATTGAGTTTTTTGAGCCTTGGATTTGAATAATACAAGGCTGTACTGGGTGACCTAAATGCTTGAGTTGCAGATGTGGTGGTGGAAAATGTGGTAAGTCAGCATGAATTTCCCAGCTGGAAAGGAGAGTGGAGAACCTAATAGGTTTGTGCATGGAGCATTAGCTGGTGGTGGAAAATGACTTGTTCAAGAAGCAAAATACCCACAAGTACACATGTATGGATGACCCATGCTGCAGTTGGGGAGTGTCAATTGTCTGTGTGCTGATTTTGAGGCGAGTGGTGTGGACGCTGTTGGATGTGGGGGTGTTGAGAGGGGAAGGTGAAAGAAAGAATGAGAGGAGGAAGAGAAGTATTGAAGGTGAATGAACTGGATGAGAAAGACAAGCAGATGAGTTTGTGCACCATTTAGGGAATATGCGGTCCAAAAAAAGTTTTCGGGCTGTTGCCAAATTAAACACTGAGTGATGGAACAAAGAGATCAAACTGGCAGTGCCACAGAAGAGAACAGCCTTTGAGTTGTGGTTGCTAGTGAGGTGTTGGTGGTGGCTTATGACAACTAAAGAGCAAAGAGTAAAGAGGTGCAGCAAGTGGTAAGACAAGCCAAGATGGATGCTGATTTCAGGTGGGACAGTTTTGAGAACAAAAAGCTGTTCAGGAATGAAGTGAAGTGGCAAGGTAGTAGAAAATCAAAAAGGAGGAGGTGGCTAGAAATGAAAACGGCAGTTGTTGTTAGAAAGTAATGATATTCAGAAAAGATAAGCGTGGTATAATGTTGAGTCGCCAAATAATAAGCATGTCAGAGAAGCTGGCATTGTTGCTATGGGTATTGGTGCAGGGTGAGATATTTGTTGAGGGCATCACTACGAAAGACTTGCAAGAGGCGTGAAAGGTGATGAAAGCTGGAAACCCCTCCAGGTTTTAGACAAAGTTGCCACTTAGTGCTTGAAGAAGGGTGTAGAAATGATGACAAAATGCAGTGCCAACTGAATGACTTGGGTGGAGTGGTCATTGTGGTGAAGGCGAGACAGTTGTTTTGTGGCGGCACAGTTGGCAGTTGAGTTAGTTGCTGTTTACCAGTGATACAGCACTGGTGGTGGATTCACAGGAAAAGTTGTGCAGACTAATGGTGAAGTTTGGCAGTGTGGGAGATGGGAGGAAGCTGCAAGTTGACGTGTGTCAGGGTATTTTGATGAGATCTTTGAGAAATGTCAATGTGAGTGGAATTATTGTTCCCTGGGTAGAGTTATTGGAGAAAATTGAGTGTTTTAAGTACTTGGGCTCCTGTGTGGAAAAGACTGAACTAGTGAAAACTGAGGTGAAGCTGCGCATGAAGGAAGGGTATGAAGTGTTGCGTGCACTGGAGTGTAACTTGCTGTAGAACAATGTTGTGGGATGGAAATAAAGCAAGGGTTGTATGAGGGGTAGTTGTCCCAACCGTGTTCTATGTAGATGAGACTTGGTGAGGGCGGGGGGGGGGGGGGGGAGATCGGGGGCGTAGATCCGAGAAAAGAGTCTTTTTTTACAATACAAAATGTTTGAGGAACATGGCTTTAGTGACACAGAGAGACAGGACCAGTAACAACATTCTAATTAGAACAGGGATGATGATGAGGTTAGAGGATCGAGTAGATTTGCATGATCCAAGATGGTTTGGGCACATGATGAGGTTGGATGAAGGAAGATTGGTGACAAGTTTGTTGAAGGCTGAGGTGATGGGATGTAGGCCTGGTGGTAGTCCATAGATTGAGTTGATGGACGGCGTTAGCTGGCTTTATAAAGAAGAGATATAAGTGTGGAGGTAGCAAGAGAGCATACAATAGATAGGCCTGAGTTTAGAACGAGTGTGGATGAGTTTTGATGCTGCTCTGATGAATTGTGAAATCCTGCCCTTGATGTTGCATTGAGAAACGTGATGATTGGGGTGGGGGGGAGGCTGGTCATCAAGACACAGCAGCAAAAATACAGTTTCACTGCTGGGCCAGGCCCTGCTGTAAATATCAGCCTCAGACCACACTCCTGACATAAGAGTGTGTGTTTTGGGTTCTCCCAGCCAGACCCTCTAGCTCAGAAGGGCTAAGTGTGCTTGGTTGTAAGTGTATGAGAGGAGTGCAGTGCACCTCGTCATCGGCTGCCACCTTTCCTGGGAGATCCGGCCCAGTATCTGTATCCTTTGCTTGAAGACTGCCATGGATTACCAGCTGGAAGGTGTGCTTGGCAGCTAGGGAGAAAAAATCGTGTCCAATGTCATTATATTGTGCATGCACTATGTTGGTACCATTCATCACCAACAATCAAATGGTTATTACAAAAAGGGATTTCAAACTCTAGCAGTTTATCTTCAATTATGCTTCTTTTCTCTTTCTGTTCAAAGTTGTGATTCATACAATGTCCTGTAAAACTGATCTGATGAATTTGAGTTACACCTCCAAATGTCTTGTGTGGGAACTGTGATATTTCCTGGTTTATAAACAATAGACTTGACCTTGGTCATCACTGATGAATGAAACTTCTCTACTTGTTTCTCATTTGTTCATGTTTTTAATTCACTGTATTGCACCTCATATTGTATTTAATTTTTGCAGACAGTGTGTTGTTGTATAACTTGCCTTTTCCTTTTCTACTATCTGTTTTGCTTTTTAAAAATTGCCATACTACACTCGTCTGGTGTCTAGTGGCCATCGCAAATATATTTGCTGGTCACTAAAGTGATAGAGTAGAGCATCCTCACTTATCTGAGCCAATTAGAGGGTTGTGGAAAACTGGCTCCACCAAGCACATGGAGCAAAAATAAATCTATAAATCGTTTCTATCTTCATGTATGTATCATCAGATGGCTGTGTTCCTTGAATAAACTAACACTTTCGTGGCTTCATGTATATTTTGTGAACTGTGTGCATACCTGCCAAGCATTATGACTTCACACTACCCATGTGCCTGTGTACATACCATATGCTGGTAGCAGCACCAAGTCTTTCTTTATCTGAATATGAAAACCCTTTCTTGGAGCTGGACGATACAAACATACACACTACCAGACACACACACACACCAGTGACAGCAGGCATCCGCATTGTGCGCACACACACATCTTCATCAGCCAAGCTACAGGCATCAATTATAAGGCCATTTATAAGTGAATTTGAAGTGTCATTGATTTCATTGATAAAAACTTTCAATAATTTGGTGGTACAGAATAAAAAAAAATCAACTATAATTATTCAAATCAACTGTGATATGTGTGTTGCTAGTAAATTTAAATCACTATAATAATGCGTATACACATGGCAACACTTTCAGTTATTATTTATTCTACACACAGCAAACATATCACTAAAGTGGGATTGTTTATTAATTTTGAATTTCTAACATTTATTCGAATTAGTGTTGTATGTTGATGTAAAATCTTAATTACACATTAGACTAAGTAGACTATATTGGCTAGTGGTCTTGATTTTCTTCATTCCCAATAAAAATCAAAAACTACTTTGTTAGGAGCCTAACCATTCACAACTAATAACTGAAAAGAACATCGGTGTACCCGTGCACGCAGTGCATTTGGGAGTGTTTTCTTTCATATTGATCAGATTGGCAAATCTAGTTACCTAGCTGCACCAGCATCTTGGGTTTTGACCAATGCAAGATAGCTTTAAGTGATACCATTTCTTGTCTAAATATAAGCAAAGTCACAACAGATAACATGCTGAACACTGTCAAATTGACATTTTATGTCATTTTGAACTTTGAATCTGTGTTATTGTTTGAAAAAAATTTGGGCTTGACATTTTTTGTATGTCAAATGCTAATTATATTTCAGCTTCAAGATGAGATTTGTTTGTAGGAGCACAGATGTGTACTCTTTTGATGAAGCTTGCAACTGCAAATTAAATTTTTTCCTTCCTCATTATTTGTGACCTTGCTTAGCAGTTTCTTTAGATTTTCAGTTGTTGTTGGCTTGCAATTGTGGATAATAGATTCCATCTCTACCCTAAACCATTAGCTGAGTGGGCTGAGGCCAGGTCTATGATAGGGCCACATTTGGTTTTACAAATACAATTTATGGTCATAGCATTTCCATCCAGACTTTGGTCTGATGGAAATGCAATGTTTGTTTGAGGTGTGAACAGAAACAACATCCTGCTAATAGTAGAATATACTTCTACTAATCCTCCAACCAAACATATGAACACAATTTTTTCTTGATACTGCAGAACTTCCTGGAATTGACTGCCCATGCTGCCTTCAAACAGCACTATTTATAGCACTCTGATAGTGGGGTTTGAAAGCACCCACAATTGGTGTTTATGCTATTACCTTTTCACTGCGTTGTTTCATAGCCATCTTATAGGAATGGATTTCCGCTGCACCAGTATCTTGGGTTTTGACCAATGCAAGATGGCTTAAAGTGATACCATTTCTTGTCTAAATATTAGCAAAGTCACAACAGATATAATCAAGGAAAGGGGGTTTGATGCGCAGTTACAAGCTCCATCTGAAGGGTTCAGATCTGCCCTCATAAGAATGGCTCATTTCAAAATGGAAATTGACATATCCTCCTTATTTGATGCATCAAAACATGTCAAATCCACACTTTTTCCACATTTTATTCCAGTTATTCAAAGTTTCAAATGTTATATGTTGATATTGTAGCTAGAGCATTTACATTTTAAAACTCGGTTATAAATAATACCCCTAATAAAAGTTGAAAGCCAACAAAATAACAGAAAATTGTTGAACTGTTACCTTTGGAAAATTGAAAGTAGATAGGTGGAATTGTCTTTCTTCAAACAATTGGATGCCTGTTAGTATTGGGTAGATGGTATGTGTAATATGTTGATTATTTTATTGCTGGTAACATCTCTATTACCATTCCAATTACTGAAAAGGGATAAGTTCTCATGCCCATCTGTCAGAAGCTATATTGTAGAGTACTGCGGCAGTATAATTTTAGGCAATGCTTGAGCTTTACCAAATTACAAATTTGATACCTCCCTTGAATGATTTTGTTTGATTGAGCAATTTTTCTTGTGATGTAACAACAAGTTGTTGGGTGGAATAATATTGTTTCTTTAATCAAGACACATTTGATGGGTATTAAATTGCTTGTGTACCTCACATTGACTGGAGGTAAAACTTCAATTATCAACAATTTTTTCCCCCACAGCAAAAAAAAAGAAAAATTACTTGCCAAAGCTGCTACACAGCTTTGGAATTGCCAGTTTATGAACAGACTCTCAAACAATTAAACAGTATTTATAAGACATTCTGAAAAAGGAAACAGATGGCTAAAATAGACCATCTTTGATTTCTCCAGCATGTTTTTTTCAACAAATAGCCTACTTGAACTATTAACTCTAGGTGTGAATAAAACTGCCCTTCTTGGGTAAATCCATGCATTGACATGTACATTTAGAAAAATTGTTGTTCAACCTACTGAAGGCCTACAAACATTCTGATTTAACCAAATCAAATTACTCTATAATAAACATACCACTGATTACAAAGTAGATTGCATGCTATATAGACCCAGATCTTCCAAGCATTAGTTGCAACAATTTGCATTGGTCCACACTCGCACCTTCTCGAGTTAATTTATTGTATCACCAAATTGGTCGTGGCATAAATTAGAGCCCAGAAGAGTGATATCATCTTGAAATAGAATTGATTCTAATTTATCTGGCACATTAATGTGGAAGTGTCTTGCCAGACCTGGCAGCTGTCAGATGCTCAATTACTTGGTGCGTGTTTGACCATAGGTTATCTCTCCCAATCTCTCATGGTTATTATGCTCATGTCACCTGCTGTCCAGCTAGTGGAAATTATGAAGAACACAGTTCTGCACACTTTTCCAACCAACACAAAGCTTTATCAAAACCTTTGATGCCATTCCTCTCTTTATTCTCACAAACAAAATATATATATCACTACGCTGCTACAACAAAAACCTTTTGCGGGTTACCAATTACCTTTTGGTTGTACTAGCAGGCTTAAGATCACACACCCACCTAATCGAATGGAGTTCATCAGGCTCCAATACACAGTGATGTCATCTGTATGCAAAACCTTGTATACAAATGACAACACTAATCACATTTGCCCAGACCAAGCTGAATACCTTATTCCAACAAGCACAACTGCAGTGCCTCCCTCTCAGAATAGCTTTCACAAAATAGATTTGCATGGAGACCAACTAGGTCCACTCACACTGACCAGCAACACCTGCAAGCACTGAGATTATGCCAAATGACTCCAAATGCCCACACAGAAATGCTTGGAGAAGCATAAATGCCTTAGTATCATTCACTAACATAACAAAGTTGATGTTATAAAACCACAAACTTTTGTTTCTGGAGTTCAGCCTACAAAATTAATTTGAAAAACTCATTGTACAAACAGCTCATTGCTGTGATGGAATTGACATGTCCAGCTCGGTCACTAGAGTCCAACATACACTGAAACTATAACAAAAATTATATGAGTTGAAACACCACCAGATGCATGGGGCACATGATACACTAAACAACTAAACCTACACTGCAAAACCCACTCTCACTAGTCAAACCCCCAATATGAGCAAACAGCTCCTGAATAATCAATGGTCAATGTCATCCCTCATGTCCAACACCTTTCCATAAAATGACCCACCTGAAATATACCTTGCAGAGGCTCTGCTTCTTCTGGAACTTATTAACTTGGACTACAACGAAGATGCCACATTTTCTCTCCCTCTATCATGTTGGTTTTGCAACAAAAACATACCCACTCCACCAGGCTGATCATCAAACTAATGTCTGTACAGATTATACAGAAACAATATAAACATTAGACAGCCAGGGTTGGCTTTGAGAGGATACATGTCTTTGTTGTGGGACTCCAGTTTACTCCTTATTAGGCTAAGGCTGTTGTTGAGAAAACATTTGACAAAAATCATAGTCTTCTCTTCTACTTCTACCAACTTCTTCCTCTAGCTGCTTCTGCTACATTTGCTCCTCTAATCTGCTGCATTGAGTATCAACTTTTATTAGCCAGTGACTCAAATTCACCACAACAGGCTTTGTTGCCTCCAGACTGCAAAAACTGCTAGTCACTTTTTTAACAAACAAAAAAAAGATTTGATTATAAATGAGTGTCCAGTTAAGACAATGCCCTAACAATTAGTGTCATACTAAATAGTCTTGACATCCGCACTTGTCAATGCAGCTCTAAATTACTGTCAACGCAAAATTGTTTTATTGGAAGGTTATTTTTTTTGTTATTTAGATAATTAATTCATTAAATAGGTACATAGTTCTGCGTACCCTATCCATTGTCAATGCATAAATGAGTTCATGCTAAAGCTTCTACCAAGGCAAATCAGTTGCACTATCAAGACACCCAAATTAGATACGGTGTCAATATTCCTCCCCACCCTGTAACACGAAAAACTTTTTTTTCTGGCATATTTGATATCCTAGTTTGAAGATTGAAGGAACTATCCCTATTTTCCTAAGCTTCATGCAAGTCTAATTTGCTTTAGGCTGGTTAATAATAAGTAATGATGAGCAGCTGTCATTTAAATGCACTACTGCCACAAGTTGGTGATTTGATTGAAAATGTCTTCTTGAATGTTCTATAAAGAAATGATAGGAATATTTTAACTATGCAGCAGGAATTGTGAACGATTGAGCTGGACTGGCTTAAACTATTGCTCCTACAATCATAGTAATTTTTTTATACACCAGGTTGTTAGGTAGCTACTTATTGGCAATGCGCATCATGCTGAAGAATTGCAACAAGTTACTGCATTGCCTAATTGACCCTGTTTCCTTTGTTCATGTTTAATTGCCCCATTAGGAATGGTGACAGCCCAAGTTTAGTCAACAGACTATTTGGGCGGTTATTTTGATACAGTTGGATACCGAATTCTTACTCTAAAATAAGAGTTTCCTGCATCAGTAATCAGTTCCTGCATCTACCTAGCTACTGGAATAATTATCTTGTCAGCAAACAACTTTTTATTCTGATCTACAGGTATTGCATGCTTTGGTGGAACTTCATTTCCATTAGAAAGCACACATAAATATACTTATTTTTCTGGACCCCTTTTCTGTCAGCAGGAAGATTTGTCTCCATCAAAATCTTCCCGAGTTGGAATAGCTATTTGGTACATTCTCCAGTTGGGATCTCTTGGATGCAATTTGTAGTGGCTTGATTTCAACAGGCTGGTCCTTCAATACTCTGTATTCTTGACCCATTTCTTACACTTGGGATTTAATGTGAAGTTGATACTTATAGAAGATTTTATATTGGGCTGCAGTCTCAAGTTTTACGGTTGATTTCTAATAACAAAATTTGTGTTGGGAGGGTGCTGATATATTTGTAAAGCAGTCTTCAGTTGACTATGATTTGGCGTTAATTGCGTTCTGCAAACAGCATATAT
>SDVV010000355.1:0-33209 GCA_016164225.1 Gammarus roeselii | reverse complement strand
TGGCTAGTAGCGCTACCAAATGGAAGGAGGTGTCCTCAAGATTGATGTGGGTGAAAGTTAAGTTAGGCGTAGAAAGATGGGCATTTGTGAGTGCTTACAGACCTGGCAACGAGAGGATTGAAGAGGAGAAGGAGCAATTCTAGACTGACCTGAATGAGTGTATCGAGAGTTTCGGAGGTCATTTCAATGTAGTTGTACTGGGTGACCTTAATGCGAGAGTTGGAGATGTAGTGGTGGAGAATGTGATAGGAAGGTATGGCGTTCCCGGTAGAAATGACAGTGGAGAAAAACTGATAGGTCTGTGTATGGAGCACAAGATGGTGGACGGGAACAGTTTGTTCAAGAAGCGAGATATTCACAAGTACACATGGGTAAGGATGGCCCATGGTGCAATGTTGGAGAGAGCACCGATGGATTTTGTGATGATATCGAGGAGAGTGGTGGGAAGGCTGTTGGATGTGCGGGTGTTGAGAGGGAAGGGTGGAGGAGTTTCTGACCATCTGCTGGTGGAAGGCAGATTATGAGTGGAGCAGAAGTGGAAGGGCAACAAACGAGTGGGAGGAGGAAGACAGGTAGTGGAAGTGAGTGGACTGAGTGTTAAAAGAAGAGCCGAGGAGTTCCAGCACGAGTTGAAGGAAGAATATGACAACGTGAGAGGATAGGACCTGAGGGATGTGGAGGAAGAATGGGAGACGTTAAGAGATGCGCTGCTGAGATGTGCAAAGAAGGTGTGTGGTGCGCGCCGTGTGGGCGGGTGCAGGAGGAAAGGCTGTGAGTGGTGGAACGAGGAGATCAAACTGGCGGCAGCACGGTAAAGAGGAGCGCTTAATGAGTGGTTGCAATTGAAGTCGGAGGTGGCTTATGAAAGCTACAAAGAGAGGAGAAACGAGGTGAAGCGGGTGGTGAGGAGAGCCAAAAGGGACGCTGATGCCAGGTGGGGCAGACGGTTGTGCCAGAATTTTGAGAACAAAAAGATGTTCTGGAAAGTGGTGAAGAGGGTGAGAAAGGGAGAGAACGGAAAGGAGGAAGTGATGAAAGATGAAAACGGGCAGTTGCTGTTGGAAAGTGCTGATGTACGGAAGAGGTGGGCAGAGTATTTTGATGAATTGTTGAATGTCGAAGTTGACAGAGAGGCTGACATTGTTGCTGTGGGTGGTGGTGCTCGGAAGCCAGTTTTGAGAGAAAGACTTGTCGCGGACATTACCAGGGAAGAGGTGCAGAAGGCGGTAGACGTGATGCAAGCAGGGAAAGCCCCTGGTTTGGATGGCGTTGCGACCGAGTGCCAAAAGAAGGATCGAGTAACAATTGTCGAATGGTTGGTGAGGTTATTGAACTTGTGTTTTGATGCAGGCGTGGTACTGAGTGAATGGCGCAGTGCCTGCATTGTTTTGCTATATAAGGGCAAAGGAGATAAAAATGAATGCTGCAACTCAAGAGGTATGTCTATTATGTGTAGTTGGTGAGTTGTACGGGAGAGTGCTGATCAAAAGGATTAGAGACTGTACGAACTGCGCAATTGGAGAGGAACAGTGTGGCTTTAGGAGTGGTAGAGGGTGTAACGATCAGATTTTTGCAGTGAGACAGGTCTGTGAGAAGTACCTTGCCGAAGGAAATGATGTGTTCTGGGCCTTCATGGATCAGGAGAAGGCATACGACAGGATTGGCAGGGAAGCGCTGTGAAGGGTGTTGCGTTTGTATGAAGTGGGTGGACATCTTTTGAAAGCAGTGCAGAGTTTCTATGCTGACAGCCGAGCATGTGTCAGAGCGGGGAGCGAGGCGAGTGATTGGTTCACTATGAAAGTGGGACTGAGACGAGGCTGTGTGATGTCTCCCTGGCTGTTCAACCTCTATATGGATGGAGTGGTCAGGGTGGTGAATGCGAGTGTGCTGGATCGTGGCTTCGAATGGGCGGAGTTGGCAGTTGAGCCAGTTGCTATTTGCTGATGATACGGCCCTGGTTGCGGATTCGGAGGAGAAGCTATGTAGGCTAGTGTCTGAGTTTGGTCGAGTGTGTGAGAGGAGGAAGCTTCGAGTGAACGTCGGTAGGAGTAAGTAATGAGATGCTCGAGGACTGTCGATGCAAGCAAAATTAGTGTCATCCTAAATGGAGAGCTCATGGAGGAAGTTCAGTGTTTCAAGTATTTGGGCTCACATGTGGAGATAACTGAACTAGTGGAAACTGAAGTGAAGGCGCGAGTGAAGGAGGGATGTTAAGTGTTGGGTGCACTAAAGAGTGTAATGAGCTGTAGGACGTTGGGGATGGAAGCAAAGAGAGGGCTGTATGAGGATGTTGTTGTCCCAACTGTGCTCTACGGAGCTGAGGCTTGGGGGGTGAGAGCAGAGGAGAGAAGAAGGTTGAATGTTTTCGAGATGAAATGTTTGAGGTGCATGGCTGGAGTAACGCTGAGAGACCGGATCACCAACGACGTGGTTCGTATCATAACATGGATGATAAAGAAGTTGGAGGACACAGACGATTCGCGTGTTCTGAGATGGTTCAGGCACATGGAGAGGATGGATGAAGGGAGATAGGTGAAAAGGGTGATAAATGCGGAGGCGAGTAGTCGCAGGCCTAGAGGTAGACCGAAATTAGGGTGGATGGATGGTGTGAAGCAGGCGTTGGGAAGGAGAGACATGAATGTGGAGGTTGCGAGATAGCGTGCAATGAACATGCGTGAGTGGAGAATGGCTGTGAATGGTTGATTTTGACGCTGCTCTGATGTGCTTTCCCGCCCTTGGCATTCCGCTGTCGGGATGGTCGTGGGTAGGGGGGGCTCGGCCATTATGACGCGGCGGGGGTAAACCAGTGAAAACTGTCAGGCCCTGCTGCTGACGACGGATCCTCGGACTGCACTCGTGACCCAGAGTGTATGTTGAGGGGGTACCGGCCGGATCCTTCAGCACAAAAGGGCTCAAGTTGTGTGAGTGTGAGCGTATGAGGGTGTGAGGTGCGCCTTGCCGAGAGCCACCCCCCTTTCTGGGGGATGCGGCCTAGTGTCTGTTTCTGTAACTGCTTTGGTATGCCGGTATTGATTGAATGCACGCTTCCTTTGCCGTTTTGCTGTTTTACAAAGGTCACCGTACCAGGGTGCCGCAATTTTACGTGGTGTTCCCGTGGTTTTAGGGATGCTGCGATCTGCAGCGTGAAGGAGGGTACTATTAAAGTTTTCTACCATCTCGTCACATGATATATCCTGAGGTGGGAGGGGGTGTTGTTGTTTAAGCGGTGAACGATTGCCAGTTGGCTTTACGCATTATGTATCGACGGGCGGTAGAAGTATCTTCAGGATGGAAAGTAGTGATGGTAATGGGGAAGTGGTCACTCCCGTTGGACACCTCCAGCACTTGCCAGGCAAGATCTGGGGAGAGGTTTGGGGAGCAGAAGGATAAGTAAATAGCCGATAACGAGGCTGTCTGGGTATGGAAGTGCGTCGGTTCTCCAGTATTAAGGAACGCAATATCAGAAGACAGAGAATGCTTCGACGTGCCCTCCACGTCCATAAGCTGTCTCCTCCCCCCCCCCCCAGAGGGGGTGTTTAGCATTAAGGTCACCTACAAGAAGGTAGGGCGCAGGAAGTTGACCAACCAGGTTAATAATGAGAAGTGCGCATGAAATTAGTTCATTCGAGGAAATATATAGGTTACAGATAGTAACGGGGCGTTTGAGGCCCACTCTGTGGGCCTGAGCTTGCCGAGTTGTTTGTAGAGGGATTGCAGTGCATTTGAGAACTTGATTTACTTTTGTAACCAGGCACGTGCCCGGTCGAGCATCGGCAGTGGGCAAAGTGAAGTGGGCTTTATACCCACTGGGAAAGATGGTTTGTACAGCCCCAGGAGAGTTTCTTGGAGACAACCTACCTTTGGATTATAGGTTTGGGTTCATTTCAATAGTTCAGCAAAGTTAGCACGATATCCTCTAATATTCCATTGAAGGGTGAGGGTATCAGACATTGTGGTTTAGGTTAGAGAAATTCAAGGTTTAGGCTTGAGTTGATTTGGTCTAATTATATATCGCTTTTGTAGACAAGGTCACTCACGGCCTGTCGACCGCGCTCGACGAGTATCGCTGGAGCATCTCTTTTGGCTAGGAGTCAACAAAGGATCACTTTCGCTTGGATCATCATCGTCCAGGTCAGAGCCAGTGCGCTTAGCGTTGGTAAGCGGCAAGCGAGTTTCTCCGACCTGAGGCGATGATAAGGTAGGGTGGGTATCATTCAATACTGTGCTCGGCGCGTTTCCCTTAGGATTATAATCCGGAGCGTCCAAGCGAGGCAGAGGCGAAGGGGCATTTGGTGCCCTAATGGGAGCACCAGAATGACATTGAGTTGAGCAGCAATCTGTCTAGGCTGCGCGGTTACCAAGGGTAATCTTGGTTAGGATTGGAGTAAGGCGGGTTTAAACGTTGGTTGGTGACAGATCTTGGGCTTTTGTCCTGTGTGGTTGGTGAGGAGCGCGTTGAGATGGCAGCGTTTCTTCATGTGGTGCTGCCTCCAATAAAGGCAAGTCGTCGTCCAGATTCAGGTCTGGGACTCCCATTGCACGTCGATCAGCAAGTGATGGACGAGGCGAGAGTGAGGGAAGGTATCTCCAGCGGATATTCCCGAGTTTCCGGACAGTGCAAATAACTGTCGTCGTGGGCTTCCTCGATTTCGAGATGGATGAAGGGTATCGTGTTGTAGGTTGGAAGGCACCCTGGTTGCAGGTGTTCCCGCTGTTACTGCAGCAAAGCTAGAAAGCGGGCGGATAAATTTGGCGGATACTAGTTTCTTGGCTTCGGGGTAGGGAAGGCGTTCTCTAGCTTGAACAGCGAGTTTCTCCTTTTCGAGTAAGTAATAGAAGCATTCACGTGATGACGCAGGATGGTCCTTTGAACAGTTGGCGCAATCATCAGGTCGGTCACAATTGTGGCCATGTGCGTCTATAACGCAACGGAAGCATGTACCTGTTACGTTCCTCAAATGGCAGGCGTCACTTCCGTGACCAAACTTTTGACAGTGGTAGCAGCGTCTGTGGTTAGGAATGTATTCTCGGACCGAACACTGTGTCCAGCCGATGTGAACATCGGGAGGTGGAGAACAGAGTGAAGGTGAGGATGTAAACACCAGTGTACTATGCAATTCCGCTTCACTGTCGTTTCAATCCGTATATCTTGGTGACTTGCTGATCCGCGGGTTCAGGAAGAATATCGTTGTCAGAGTGGTTTGGTTTGTAGAGTGTTGAGAGTGGGGTGTTCATCAACATTTACTAGTACATTATTTAGTTGTTTTAGGTTCTGAATGTTCCTACTTTGCAACACATCTTTCCTCTCCACCAGGAGGGAGCCAGTTTTAAGCTCACTGGTGCGCTTCGGGGGGACCCCTGTGCAGCGCGGAGTTGTCGATTAGCTTGTATTGTAATCGTATTGGTTAGGTTCTCTCCCGGGATGCCTTGACGGTGAAGAACTTAGTGAAGTGTTTATTTTGAAAGGAGATTATCAAGTATTTTCTGGTTTTCAGAGTACCGTTCATGAGGTCGTAGGCGATTGCGACGGCTTCTCGCAGGCTTTCGTCCGGGAGCAGTATGTGCCGCACCTGCGGCACGAACTTGTGCCTTGTTAATAAAGTCCACCCCACTAGAAGTGGGATAAGGCTGCAATTGCCGTGTGATGGAGCAGTAGTAGAACGTCCACCAGATAATGACGCTGGTATGTAGTTATCTTGCGATATCCGTAGTTCAGAGGAGTGTTCCAATAGAGATGTCTGGGCTGTCAACATTTGCTGGTTTTCTATTGAAGATTCCATGAGATTTGATTCGATTCTCACTTCCACCAGGGCCTCAATGCGAGTCATAATAGGCTCTCCCGTAAGGCTCGATGATCATGGATTCCAGTAGGTTTGCACGGCTCAGTGTGCAAGATAGAACAACGCTGTTGAAGTTAGAAAATTTTAGCAATGTCAGATGCACGCTGGTGCGCACAAGAAAAGCCCTGTAGATGAAATGCAGCTCCGCTCCCAATCATTTAGAACTTCAAGAGTAACATGTATGCACGCTAGTGCGCAGTCATCATCGTTGGGACTGGTATATGGTTTAAGGCTACACGGACAAAGTTAGCCCCGACAGCAACGCAACACAATGTTTACAGCTACACGGTCTAGTTTAGTAGAGGTACAATTTATTTATTCAGGTAAGATAAAGACTCAGACAAAACGAATCCTCGCCTCCAACAATTCAGAACTCCAAGAGTATTATGCACGTGCGCCAGTGCGCACAGATAGTATCGTCGAAATTGGTACAAGGTCTATGGCTTCACAGATAAGATCAACTCAAACCGCAATGCGTCACAAGGTTTTATAAGTACGCAGCCAGGTCAATCCCAAAAACTACATATGGTCCGTGCACGCGCGAGCGAGCACAGACTGAAGAAAAAACACCCATTCACAAAATCAGAAACAGGAACTCCCGCACAAATACACCAGCATTATAATACATGACAAAATTGATGATCGTTAAGAAGTAAGGGCAGGTTTGTCATGGGAAGAAAAACTGCCAAGATTATTGATTTCGCGCTTATTGTTTAAGGGGACAGGGTGGGGTGGGAGGCATAGGTTTCTTGGGTCCCGAAAGCGCCGATGAATCCCGGAGGGTAACCCAAGTTCCCCGGATCTTCCCAAGCTACCCGGGTCCCCCAAAACCCCTCGTCTCAGCTCATCTTGGCTTGTCTTGTATCATTTCGGCCAGTTTCACTTCGACTCGCTCAACATGTTTCGACTGATCTCGACCAGCCACGACGCGACCCTTGCCCTCTGCGCCAGTAATCCGCGGACTGTAACAATTAATTGTTCTACTCAAGCATTTTACATACATACGTTTTTCTGTGAATGGGTTTTACAGCGTAAGGAGAGGGAAGCAGGGGTCCCAGGGTTCAGAGGGGCCTGAACCGGGTCCCAAAGTTTCACAAGGGGATCCAAACGGGTCTCAAGGGTGTCCCAAAGGGCCCCGGAAGGGTCCAAGTGGGTCTCTCCAAATCTTCCTGGTCTTTCAAGTCCCCTGGGTTCCCGAAACCCCCGGGTATCTCCAGTCCCGCGGGTACCACGGGTGCCCGCCTTTCCCGAGTCACCTAGTCTCGACCAGCCCCGGTTCGTCGCCCCGCCAGTCGACTCGCCTCAACCTGCCTCGACTCGCCTCGTCCCTTCCACGCACAGTGCCATTCAAGACTCACTCTCTAAGATCAACATCATTTAGCCATCAAAACGCCTAGCTGTGCTCGGACATTTATTAGACGCTCGGAAGAGTGCAAATTCTACCACCGCAGGTTGGACTAGACTAACTAAGACACTGCCTAGTCCACCTAGGGTCCCTGCGGGCGTCTAACGAGACATAATTATATAGCTAAACCAAAATTGATTACCATGAAAAAAGGGCACAGATAAATAATAGAGCATACGAAATAACAAATACTAAAATAAAGTGTTAATGATCTATAAAATGAAAAATCATCCATCCACCCCAAAAATCCATGAGTTCCAAGGAGCCCCCTCAACATGCCCATATCCACCTCGGAGCGCATATAACAAGTGTTTTCTGGCTCTTTCAATGAGCACCACTTGCGAGCTGTGAGGTTCGTTTCCCCTGCAACACAGTATTCCGACGGCTAAGCAAGACCTTCCAACAGCTCTACCCCAGCAACGGGTTTGCTGAAGGATGTCCCAGCCCAGGTCTACCACATTGCAGAGGTCTTACGCAGTCATATCATTTACAGCGGTATCAGTCGTCAACTTTGCTACTTTAGGCCACCTTGACAGTTGCTAAGTATACAGATAGAGAAACTAGGCCGAATCCCCCAGAAACTGAGGTGGCCGACGGCAAGGTGCACCTCACACCCTCATAAGCTCACACTCACACAAGTTGGCCCTTTTGTGCTAAAGGGTCCGGCCGGTAACAGTACTTTCTAGAGTCACTTTTGGGTGGGGTTGGGACGGGGGTCACCGGCGCAATACGTGCAACCTTGAGTCAGGCGGAGGGTAGCAGAACCGGTTTTGGCGCGTGAGTCAGCTAATGGGTGACTCATTCGGACGGAAGGATAGCTTTCAGAATATTCGATTGTTAATAGGTTATATATTTTTATTTACATAAAGGTATTAGCCGCCGTGGCCGAGTGGTTAGCGTATCCTACTGCAGTGTCAGCCTCTGGTGCTGCATGTCGCGAGTTCGAGCCTTGGCAGGGACACGGCGGTCTTGTGGCGGGGAGATTGGGCGCCTCCCCCTTCTGTGTCTGCCTAACTTAGCCACCCTCTTAACTAGGGGGAAACGGCTGTATGTCTATACATATGTCTATACATTAGCATTCCAATGCTTGGGTATATTTTATTGCAACTTCGTTGCATGTCATGTTGCATACATGCATTTTCAATGCTGGGTCCTCTGAATGTTCAGGATATTGACAAACATACATTTATAATATACCTTTTATTTATAATAATTTATAAGTAGTATTTTAAATTGAAAAGACCACACTTTCCAGACACTTTCATGATGATTTTTTTTTAAGCTTGGTATCATTTCTATGTCGATTGATGTTGATCAATTTACACGTGGCATAGATTCAATTACTTTATAGTTATTTTCTGCGACTGTTTTAATCAGTACCCTTGCGGTATGTTTTACTTACTCCTGCAGTAACTCCTTCATCCATTTTTCTCTATTGCGCGTTTTTCACACACACAGAAAAAGATGCCATATATACAGGTGACTGTAACATTCCTCCAAAGTAGAATCACCCATGAGTATAATTGACTCATTTGGAAGTTGGTTGGATGCTTAATATTGAATTTCGGCGGCGTTTTGTGTTTTATCCATCTTTTATTTCATCTGTATTTATTATCTATAGGAATAGTACGGTTTATTAGTCTGGCAGTAAGCAAGCTGATGTTTGTATTTTGGATTGATGCAGCAATTTTGTTACAAGATTCTGTGTACTCCATAATGCATTATCCAGTTCTAGTATCAGATATATATATTGCTTTTACCATGTTCCAAATATTTCATTTTCACGCGTAGTCTTATCTCAATTTATCTCAATTTTTTTTTGGTAAAGCGGGTGTTGTTGGAGGCCCTATAGCAAGAATACTTAACGATATGGATGTACTGTAAGTTATTACATTGTGTTATGCATACTTAGAAATGTTCGGTTGATTTTTGTTGAATTTGATTTTTTTTATTCAATTTTGGCATAGTTATCTCACACAGTTATAGGATTTTTAGGTTATTTTAGGTATGCATCTTCCATGTAGCATAATTTTTCAGGCATAATTAGTCGGTTTTTGCATCATTCTTCTTATTTTATTACAACTCCATAGTTTTAGTATGTGTCTTTGAGTTTTGTATGTTCTCTGTACAGTTTACATTTTAGATGCAGGGTATTGGGTATTCTATACAATATCGGAATATTAGGATATATTATGTTAGTATCTGCAATGTTGAACATAATTTCAGGTATAATTTAGTTACATGTTGTATATTTTTCGTGTTTCATATCTTCTCACATCCTGGTATAAGGTTTGACTTGGTTATTATAAATTTAGAAGAGTCCATTTGTTACAAACTCAGTCTTGTTGTTACTTTATTGTATGTTTATTGTAGGACCGTTCTTCAATATTTAGGAGGAGTTAGAGATGACCCATAGGCAAAAGCTTGTTTTGTTTACGTTCATTTCTGATTTACTATGCTGGATACCATTGTGTATTACATTTTTAAAGTGAATTATAGCAGAGTAGAGCATCATATTTGGCTATTTTTATAGTTGTTGTTGTTGTTATTGTATGATTTTTTTTCCACTATAATCATAGGAATGTATGTTTCAGAGGTGCAAGTCCGTACTGCATCTTTGTGGGATTTCGTCATTGAACCCTAGCAAGTGTATAGTGTAATGTTTTAAAAGACGATTTACTGGATGAAGGGGTTCTAGTATAGAGGTGGTTTACACTCTTTGGTTGTCATTTGGAGTTCGTTCAAGTTCAATGTGTTTTTGTAAGTTCTTGTGGATGTCGATTTCAAGTTCCATTGGTTTGTTAGAGAGGTTATCGGACAAGCTGCTATTTGTTGTAGTGGTTTACTTGGGATGTCAGTTAACAGATCCCCAGATTTTTATGCCCACACTCTTTGAGGCTCATGTCAGCTCCATTCTTGAGCACAATACCTGTGTATAGATTCTTGGTCATGTCCAGGATGTGACTTTGCTCGACGTTGTTCAGAAACGATGGACTAAACAGATGCATGGTATGTCTGAGGTACTGTACCATGACTGGTTGTTACCTATAAAATTTGTTATATATGCAGTGGTAGATTGCCGAGAAGTGACCTAGTAAAGCATTGTAGAGTTTGTTGTTATGACACGGTGGGCTTCAATTTGTTCTACTAGAGGCATAGCATAAGTTAGGTCTAGGAATTTGTTATAGATTTGAACAGGCATCGTAGCAAAAATAACATCATTCTCATGAACTAAGTGTTAGATGTCAGATATTTTCGGTATGACTTATATTAGTATATGATTTTTCATGAACCAGATCCCCTTAGGAGTCAAAGTCCTGGATTATTTCTATTTTTATAAGACCGGCAGTGTACATTGGCATCGTGTATTGATTGACCATACACCTTCACAAATTGGTGTAGGTTATATCCTCTGGGGTATGGCAGGATACGCCGTATATCATAGTTAATCAATGTCGGTTAGGGTAGAGTAGAGAATCTTATTTAGCTAATTTTTTAAAGTTGTTGTTGTTGAATGTTTCGATTGGTTATCATAGCAACATATCTGTATTAGGAATAAATTTGCCTAATTTCATAGAATATTGGGTATAGAATACACTTAATTGGATGTAACTATCCAAAATATTGACATTTTTTGCCTCTCGACACTGGATTTGGGTCCGGTTCCGTGTCGTCTTGGAGAGCTAATCTAGAGGATTTGTGTCTAGTGTTAGTGTTAAACTTCTTCAACATTTTAATGTACATCTCAATTATGTTATCCGCTTGCATGTCTTTACTAGATGCTTATTCCGGCATGTCTTTCTTTTATAAATGTTTGAACGACGTTTGCAGTTGCACACTTAGAAGTTATTGATCAATTCAGGCTTTGTTATGAGATAGCGTTCCATTGCAGAATATCTGTCTTACTCGAGCATTCACAATATCCACTGAACCAAGTCGGTCTATTGAAGTGATAACTTGGCTACTTGAGTAAGGCATTGACCCTCGAAAATTTGAAATTGTATTGAAAGTTTGAAATTTAAATTTTTCGTTATACATTTTCAACTCGTGTAACACGTACATAAGCTTGAACATACACATTCACATACGTACACAACTCTATACACATACATACATAGACAGTTGATGACCTAAGCGAGCAATGCTAGGCCTAATGTTTAGTGAAAAACAACATGTAATCAAGTTATAATAGCTATCTGCATACGGAGAATGGAGTCAGTGTTACGATGAGATCAAGCGGAGACACACGTTTCATCATAGAATGAACAAAAGTGACTATTCATATCTCAAAATTTATTAACAAGTTTTGGAAGAAGAAATCATTGAAGATGATACGAGTCGGATTGAACAAATATTGACCAGTGTTGAGTATATCAGTTATCTCAGAATAGGTAACACAAAAATAAAAAGAGTGGGAGATATCATTCCAGTATTAGATTTCATTCATATATTGATACAGGAAAAAAGGAGGACGGCTCATGATAACTGATGTTGAAGCGTTACAGTCTTATGTAACAAAGATTAGGGGAACTAAGAGAGCAAAATCTCGAAATTGATATGATCCAAGTGGAAAAATCATCATGACTGTAATAAAGCTGATGTAGTGGAAAACAAATTATACCTATGAACAAAAAAAATTGATTGTATGCAACATTTCTCAATGATGAAGTTGAGAATGACTTTGAATTGGAGAAGTTTGGAATAGTTAAGGTTCAAGAAGAAGAAGCAATGCATTTGTGGACTCAGGAGAACGGAACATACTTCGGTATTTGCATCAAAGCTATGATAGAAGATATGATTTTTTTTTTAGAGGAAACTGAAATATAGTGATGATGGGTATGGCTGGATGTACAAACCATGCTGTTTCAAATCAAAAAACAAGGTAGATGTCATTGATGATGCCAGTTAGGTTTGTGAATAATGCCAATAAATACTAATAAAACTATGTAAATCCTCAATAAAATGATTATATTATCATATACTCAAAGGTTAAGCAAAGAATTGCAAACATCGTGTGAGTCAGAGGTAACATCAAATTAACAAAATCAGTAGAAGAAATGGGTTTCAAGGCGTGAAATTGTGCCATAAACCTTTCTCAATGTAAATGATCTAGATGTTTTATAGATTGGTAGGACATAAATCAGAGTCCGATTAGATCTTGAAACAATGTCATTGTCATGAATATGAAATCTATAGGAAATAATCAGCAACTTAGAGACGCAAGTTGTCAATGGTTGTAGAGCCGAGTGGAGATATTGAAGTAAAATACGAAAAACATGGTGTGAGACAACGTGTCCGTTTGTATGGAACTGGATACAAATTTGAATCTCTTGTAGCATTCAATTCATCCAAGTTTGGAAATGGGGACTTCTCTGCTAACAAATATTGATCGAGAGTGACAACAAAATAAATAACATATGTGTTGAAGTGATATTAAGAGTCGTTTGGAGGGCTTCATTTGTATATAACAATGACTGAATACCGTACTTGAAGTAGGGATGCAATAGGTTTAGATGGGTGTGAATAGCATGTATAAACAGGAATCATATGAAAAAAGGTATAACAAACAAAACGACACGATGTAATTTGCACATAATGAAGGATGAAAATTGCTAGATCAAAATTGGAAGCGTATATCAAAACTGCAAATGATAGATCAAAATGTTGAGGCAAGTGGAGAGGATGGATATGAATAAATCATATAACGATGAAAAAGTATCATATGTAAGCACAAAAAGTGCTCTGTGTTTGCCCAAAGCAAGGGCTGTAAAGTGTGTGTGTATATCTGTTTGTGCATAGATGTGTTGTCTGTAGGATGACAGGCACTAGTTCATCTACTCGGTGAAACGATATCGACTAACAGATGACAGAGCAGCAAAATTGTTTTTTATTGGACAAAATTTGGCGTCGGGTCCCATTGATGGAGCCTCTGCAGGCTCAGTCATCAACCCGTGCTGACTTGGCTGAGCCTTCAACCAGCCGATTGTTTTATGCAGCTTCATTGAGCGTTTTAACATCTATGGACACGATGGTGAATCAGCAACGAGTCATCATCATTTACTAAGAATTAGTAAGAATTAGTTTGTGCTAAACAGTCATTTTAATTGAAAAGATTTGTTAACAAAACAAAACTAGATGAGATTTTTTTTCATTAATTTGTAGATTGATCTTGTAATTAATCGTTTTATCCTGTAGTGTATGATACATGAAGCGAGTCAAAGTGACACCTTCAACTAAGTGTAGCTCATCATGTTCAGTGTACTGAATTTCGAGGTTAATCAACTCTAAAGATGAAGTGATCGTGTGAAGTCATCTGACAGAATAACCAGCTGATAATTAGATATTGATGCACGAAATTCTCTAGCCTCTCCAAGAGAGTAGGAGCGAATGCAAGGTCTTAAAAGAGTTTTTTTTCAATAGCTCGTTCCATACCCCGTAGGTAACAGGTCACTGCTAGCTCACGACCCCTGGCCCTTTGCACCCTTAGCTGAATTGGTGAGAGCACCTAGGAATGAAAAATATTGTTCATGCACCAAACTACTTGAAACAGATACAGACACTAGGCCGAAATCCAAAAGCAAAGGGGGTGGCCGACGGCAAGGCGCACCTCACACTCTCATACACTCACACTCGCACACCTCAATTTTTTTGCGCACAAGGGACCGGCCGGGGACCCCGCTACACACTCTCCAGGTCATGAGTGCGATTTGAGGTCAGTGCCGGCAGCAGGGCCTGACAGCGTCACTGGTTTACCCCTGCCGCGTCATGATGACCGGGCCCCGCCCGCCCACGACCATCCCGTCTCTCAACGATATGCCTAGGGCGGGAAAGCACATCAGGGCAGCATCAAAAATCATCACATCAGTATAATTCTCCACTCACGCCTATCCAATGCACGCTCTCTCGCTACCTCCACAATCACGTCTCTCCTTCCTAACGCCTGCTTCACATCATCCATCAACCCAAACTTCGGTCTCCCTCTAGGCCTACGCCCACTCGCCTCTGACTTCAACACTTTTACACCAATCTCCTTTCATCCATAATCACCATGTGCCCGAACCATCTCAGAATACACGAATCAACTCAGTCCTCTAACTTCTTTACCGTCCCGTTCTGATGCGAACCACGTCGTTAGTGAACCTGTCTCTCAGCGACACTCCAGCCATGCTCCTCAAATATTTTACCCCGAAAACATTCAACCTTCTTCTCTCCTCTGCTCTCACCCTCCATGTCTCAGCTCCGTACAGCACAGTTGGCACAACGACACCCTCACACAGCCCTCTCTTTGCTTCCATCCCCAACGTCCTGCAGCTCATTACGCTCTTCAATGCACCCAACACTTTACAACCCTCCTTCACTCGCGACTTCACCTCAGTTTCCATTAATAAAGTGTTCTCCACATGGGAGCCATAATACTTAAAACACTGAACTGTTTCGAACTACTCTCCATTTAGGAGGACACAATATCTGCTCGTATCGACAGTCCTCGAACATCTCACATTACTTGACTTTTACCAACGTTCACTCGAAGCTTCCTCCTCTCACACACTCTACCAAACTCAGACACTAGCCTACATTGTTTCTCCTCTGAATCCGCAACCAGGGCCGTATCATCCGCAAATAGCAACTGGCTCAGCTACCAACTCCACCCATTCGCTTCCAACAGCTCCAAGCCACGACCAAGCACACTCGCGTTCACCTCCTAGACCACTCCATCCATAAAAATATTTAACAGCCAGGGAGACATCACGCAGCCTCGTCTCAGTGCCACTTTCACTGAGAACCAATCACTCACCTCGCTTCCCACTCTGACACATGCTCGGCTGCCAACATAGAAACTCTACACCGTTCTCAACTAATGTTCGCCCACTCCATACAAACGCAACACCCTCCACAGCGCTTCCCTGTCAATCCTGTCGTATGCTTTGTCCAGATCCTTGAAAGCCCAGAACACGTCCTTTCTCTTTGAAAGGCATTTCTCACAGACCTGTCTCACTGCAAAAATCTGATCGGCGCACCCTCTACCACTCCTAAAACCACACTGTTTCTCTCCAATTGCGCAGTCCGTTAAGTCTCTAATCCTATTGATCAGCACTCTCCCGTACAACTTACCAACCACACTTAACAGACTGATACCTCTCGAGTTGCAGCATTCATTTTTATCTTCTTTGCCCTTATACAGAGGAACAATGCAGGCACAAGTTCAGTAACCTGACCAATCATTCGACAATCGTTCCTCCACACTTTTCAGCCACTCGGTCGCAACGTCATCCAAACCAGGGGGTTTTCTGCTTTCATCACGTCCACTGGCTCATGCACCCCTTCCCTGATAATGTCCGCAACAAGTCTCCCAAAATTGGCATTCGAGCACCACCACCTACAGCAACAAAGTCAGCCACTCTGTCATCCTCGATATTGAACCGCTCGTCAAAATACTCGGCCCACCTCTCCCGTAAATCACCATTTTCCAACAACAACTGTCCGTTTTCAGCTTTCACCACTTCCTCCGTTCCGGTCTATCCCTTTCTCACCCTCTTCACCTCTTTCCAGAACATCTTTTCATTCGCCTCAAAATTCTGGCACAACAGTCTGTCCCACCTGGCATCAGCTTCCATTTTGAAAGCTTCGCCTCGTTTCTCCCCTCTTTATAGCTTTCATATGCCACCACCGACTTCAACTGCAACCGCTCCTCAAACGCTCCTCTTTTTCGTGCCACCGCCAGTTTAACCTCCTCGTTCCACCACTCGCTACCTTTCCTTCTGCACCTGCCCACACGGCGCGCATCACACACATTCTTCGCACATCTCAGCAACGCACGCATCTCTTAACGTCTCTCAACCTTCCTCCACATCTCTCAGGTCCTATCCTCTCATGTTGTCATATTCTTCTCTCAACGCCTGTTGGAACTCCTCAACTCGGCTTCTCACATTCAGTTCACTCACTTTCACTACCTCTCTTCCTCTTCCCACTCTTTTGTTGCCCTTCCACCTCTGCTCCACTCTTTATCTACCTTCCTTCCACCAGCAGATAGTCAGACACTCCTCTCCCCTCCCCTCTCAACGCCCGCACATCCAGCAGCCTCCCTACCACTCTCCTCGATATCAGCACAAAATCCATCAGCGCTCTCTCCATACATTAACCTATCAGGTTTCCTCCACTGTCATTTCTACCGGGAACGCCATACCTTTCTATTATTTTTCCACCACTGCATCTCCAACTCTTGCATTAAGGTCACCCAGTACAACTACATTGAATTGACCTCCAAAACTCTCAATACACTCACTCAGGTCTGTCCGGAATTGCTCTCTGTCCTCCTCACTCCTCTAGCTACCTGAGCCATATGCACTCACAAATACCCGTCAAATACCCACATCAATCTTGAGGACACCTCCTTCCACTCTAACGCTACTAGTCAACCGATCAATCAATATCAAAACCACACCTCGTGCCCAATCTTCCTCCACCCCAGAGTTTCTTCCACTTACCAAACCGAACTCACTTTCTCCCTTACCTTTCAATTTCGTCTCACCCAGCACCAACACATCAAACTTCCTCCTCACAAACATCTCACCAATCTCCCCCCTCTTTAGATCATTCTCACTACAGCCACGCACATTCAGCAACCCTAACAAGAGGGTTTGGAGAGGCGCGAGCCTATACTCCTCTCGCTTGTCTTGCCGTCTTTGAGGAAGGGTTTAAAAGAGAATGGGATTCCTCCTATCCCCTTTGCTCCATCCCTCTAAGTCGCCTTTTACGACACGCAGGGGTTACGGTAGCACGATTCTAGCGCCCCGGGTACAAACTGCTTGATACAATCATAAAATTGACTGTTTGAGTATGGTAGGGTAAGCTGTTGATGTTACCCAATTTACTTAGTTAACATTCATTTGCTTAATAAATGTCTGCTTATTTAAAAAGTTTTAAAAAATGCACCTCTCGTCTAGAAGGGACAGTCTGGCCTGCTGTGAAGAACATCACGATTAGACATCAGTACTGATTTCAGAAGGATGGCACCAGCTGTCCTGTCACCGTTCCATGTTTGAATTTTTGAATGATAAATTCAACAACTAGTGATGGCTAGGAACATAGTGTCATTAGCCAACAGAATCGCTCGAACTATCACCTGAAAACTTCTCATTGTGGATCCAAGCCATAGAGCCCCAGAACATCAATCTCTAACATATGAAAAATTTGAAGACAGTTGAAGAATTTGTTGTAGAAATACCTGAAATGCCTGCGCACTTGGGGATAAAAGCTGCGTCTCTCGTTCAAACAATTGTTGTAAACAGTTATTTTACAATACTTTCATCTCATTCTCTTATATAAAACCTGTAGACTATAAAAATTTGTATACTAAACGTGTTCAAATTGCAGCAGGACCAAATGATGACCCCGCTGTGAGTAGCTCCAGCATTGCCCAAAAAAATTGCAACTGAAAAAGCTGGAATGCAATAGTTCAATTTATCTGTAAAATACATCAAACAATAGTCAGATAGACAAAGCACTGCAACAATTTGCAAATGATTATCTAAAAAGTGTCCTAACCTGTTCTGGTTGACAAAGTCTTCAAAGCCAAAGATGTCGAGGACGCCGATGGAGTTCGCCGAGCTGTCAGTGTTTGTGTCCCTGAGGCTGAGAAGCGAGTAGTTGAGCTGCAGCACGATCCAGTCGAAAAGCGCCCCGTACAGGCACTTAGCCAGGGCGTCCCGGGCCACCAGCGCCTGCAGAGAAGAGACTTGATCAAGCGACCTCAGCACTCGCGACACCAAACAGCACCCCATATAGAGATACGTGGCCAGGGCGTCCCGGGTCACCAGTGCCTACAGACATGAGGCAGGAAGCAGCACAACACTTACAGATACAGACACCAGGCCGAATCCACCAGAGAGAGCGGGGGCGGACAGCAAGCGCACCTCACACTTCTCTCATAAACTCCCACTCACACAACTTAGCCCTTCAGCGCTAAAGGGACCGGCCGGAAAACCCCGCAACACACCCTTCCAGTCATGAGCGCGTCCCGAAATCAGTGTCGTCAGCAGGGCTCAACAGTGTTACTGGTTCACCCCTGCTGCTTCATGCTGACCCCCCCCCTCCCCCGCCGACGACCATCCCGTCTCTCAACGAGATGCCAAGGGCAAGATAGCACATCAGAGCAGCGTCAGAAATCATCCATTCACCATCATCCTTTTCTCAAACCTTTTCATTGCACGTTCTCTCCCCACTCAAGTCTCTCCTTCCTAACGCCTGCTTCACACCATCTATCCACCCAAACTTCGGTCTCCCTCTAGGCCTACGACCACTCGCCTCTGTCTTTAACAGCTCTTCTCTCTCCATCCATCCTCACCATGTGCCCGAACTATCTCGGAACACGCGAATACACTTCTTAAACATCCCCGTTTTAACTCGCACCACGTCGTTATTGATGTTGTCTCTCGGCGTCAGACCAGCCATGATCTTCAAACATTCCATCTCGAAGACATTCAATCTTAATCTCTCTTCAGCTCTCACCCCTCAAGTCTCAGCTCTCTAGATTTGGTTGGATTTATGCCTCACTTCCACCGGAGCCTCAACGCGAGTCATCACAGGCTACCCTGTAGGGCTCGATGATCATAGATTCCCGTAGGCTCGCACACCTCCGTATGTGAGAAAAACTAAGTTGTCAAGATTAAAACAATTTGAGCATTTTAACCATGTCTGACGCACGCTGGTACGCACAAGAAAAACGCTTAGACGAAACGGACCTCCGCATTTGATCATTTAAAACTTCAAAAGTAATATGTACGCTCGCTAGTGCGTACAGGTAGAATTGTTAAGACTGGTACAAGGTTTACGGCTACACGGACAAAGTCAGCTCCGACAGCAACGCAACAAAAGGTTGACAGCAACGCGGTCTAGTTAAATTACAGTAGTTTTCATTTTTCCAGGTAAGATGAAGACTCAGACAAAATGAGTCCCCGCCTCAAATCATTTAGAGCTTCAAAAGTAATATGTTCGCAGGCTAGTGCGTACAGGTAGCATCGTTGAGACTTGTACAGGGTTTATAACAATACTGGCAGAGTCGGCTCCGACAGCAACGCATTACATTATATTTTATTTATTCAAGCACGATAGACAAAATCAAACTCCCCACTTCCAATAATTTATAACTTCATGAGTAATTAGTACGCACGCTAGTGCGTACAGGTAGCATCTCCGAGACTGGTACAAGGTTTACGGCTACACGGACAAAGTCAGCTCCGACAACAACGCAACACAATGTTTACAGATTAAGACTCAGCCGAAACGAATTCCCGCCTCCAACCATTTAGAACTTCAAGAGTAATATGTACGCACGGCAGGGCGCACAGATAGTATCGTCGAAATTGGTACGAGGTCTATGGCTTCACGGATCAGATCAACTCCAACCGCAAAACATCACAAGGTTTATAGGTACGCGGTTCAGGTCACCCACAGAGAGTACATTTTGTTCGCGCAGACTAAAATAACACCCATTCGCAAAATCACTTACAGGAACTCTCGCACAACTGCATAAGCATTGATCAAGATGACAAAATTATGGGTGGCGAAGAAGAAAGAGCAGGTTTATGATGGGCTGAAAAAATGCTCAGATTATTGACATCACACTTATTGATTAGGGGGATAGGGTGAGGGGAGCAGAGGTCTCTCGGGTCGCAAAAGAGCCCAATGGGTCCCGGAAGGTAACCCAAGTCCTCCAGGTCCCCTGATCACCCCGGGTCCCTCGAGTCCTCACATTTCACCCCATCTCGAATCATTACACCAAGTCTCGACTCGGAGCGACCAACTCGACTCGTCTCGACATGTTTCGACTGATCTCGACGCACCTCGACTAGCTTTTAAGCGGTTCTCCTCCTCTGTGCCGGTATCCTGTGGACTGATTTGATTTGAGCCTCATTTCCACCAGAGCCTCAACGCGAGTCATAATAGGCTCCTCCATAGGGCTCGATGATCATTAATTCCACTAGGCGGGCGTGCCACTCAATCGGTACCACGCCCGCCACAAAACAAATGTTCAGTAGCCTAACCAACCATTCATCAATCGTTATTCCTCCCGTTTTCAGGCACTCAAACGCAACGCCATCCAAAGCAGGGGCTCTCCTTGCTGTCATCACCACCACTGCCTCCTGCACCTCTTCCCTAGTTATGTCCGCACCAAGTCTCTCTCCAAAAACCGACACCCGCGCACCACCACCCACAGCAACAGTGTCAGCCTCTCTGTCATCCTCGACATTCAACAGTTCATCAAAATACTCGGCCCACCTTTTTCGTACACCACCACTTTCCGTCAGCAAATGGCCGTTTTCGTCTTTCACCGCCTCCTCCTCACCGGTATCTCCCTTTCTCACCCTCTTAACCTCTTTCCAGAACAGTTTTTTCTTCACCTCAAAATTCTGGCACAAACGTCTGCCTCACCTGGCATCAGCATCCCTTTCAGCTCTCTTCACCACTCGCTTCACCTCCTTCCTCATCTCCTTATAGTTGTCAAAGGCCACCACCGACCTCGCTTGCAACCACTCAAGAGCTCTTCTCTTCTGCGCCACCGCCAGTTTGACCTCCTCGTTCCACCACTCGCAGCCTTTCAACTGCATCCGCCCACACGGCGCACGCCTCGCACATTTCTCGAGCATCTCAACAAGGCATCTCTAATAAGCTCCCATTCTTCCTCCACATCCTCCCTCAACGCCCGTTGGAACTCCTCAGCTCTGCTTTTCACATTTAGCTCCCTCACTTACACCACTTTCTCTGAAAGACCCTTCCTCAGAGACGGCAAGACAAGCGTGGGTAGGAGAGGCTCACGCCTCTCCGAACCCTATTGTTAAGGTAGCTGAATGTGCGTGGCTGTAGTACGAATGAGGTGAAGAGGCGAGAGATTGGCGAGATGTTTGTGAGGAGGAAGTTTGATGTGTTGGCGCTGAGTGAGACTACATTAAGAGGTAAGAGCGAATGTGAGTTTGGTGTGGTAAGTGGAAGAAAGTCTGGTGTAGAGAAAGGTTAGACACGAAAAGGTGTGGTCTTGATATTGAGTGATCGGCTGGTTCGTAGGGCGAATGGAAGGAGGTGTCCTCAAGATTGATGTGGGTGAAAGTTATGTTAGGCGTAGAAAAATGGGCATTTGTGAGTGCTTACGGACCTGGCAGCGAGAGGAGTGAAGAGGAGAGGGAGCAATTCTGGACCGACCTGAGTGAGTGAATTGGGAGTCTTGGAGGTCATTTCAATGTAGTTGTACCGGGTGACCTTAATGCGAAAGTTGGAGATGTAGTGGTGGAGAATGTGATAGGAAGGTATGGCGTTCCCGGTAGAAATGACAGTGGAGAAAACCTGATGGGTCTGTGTATGGAGCAGGAGTTGGTGGTCGGGAACAGTCAGTTCAAGAAGCGAGATATCCACAAGTACACATGGGTAAGGATGGCCTGTGGTGCAATGGTGGAAAGCACTGATGGATTTTGAGCTGATATCGAGAAGAGTGGTGGGGAGGCTGTTGGATGTGCGGGTGTTGCAAGGGGAGGGTGGAGGAGTGACTGACCATCAGGCTGGTGGAAGGTAGATCAAGAGTGAAGCAGAAGTGGAAGGGCAACAAACGAGAGAAACGAGGTGAAGCAGGTGGTGAGGAGATCCAAAAGGGACGCTGATTTCAAGGGGGGCAGACGGTTGCGCCAGAATTTTGAGGAAAAAAAAAGTTCTGGAAAGAGGTGAAGAGGATGAGAAAGGGAGAGACCGGAAAGGAGGAAATGGTGAAAGATGAAAACGGCCAGTTGTTGTTGGAAAGTGGTGATGTACGGAAGAGGTGGGCAGAGTATTTTGATGAACGTTGAATGTCGAGGATGACAGAGAGGCTGACATTGTTGCTGAGGGTGGTGGTTCTCGGATGTCAGATTTGGGAGAAAGACTTGTGACGGACATTACCAGGGAAGAGGTGGAGGAGGTGGTGGAGGTGATGAAAGCAGGGAAAGCCCCTGGTTTGGATGACGTTGCAACCGAGTGTCTGAAGAAGTGTGGAGTAACGATTGTCGAATAGTTGGTGATGTTACTGAACTTGTGTTTTGAGGCAGGCGTGGTACCAATTGAGTGGGCAGTGCCTGCATTGTTCCGCTATATAGGAGCAAAGAAGATAAAAATGAATGCTGCAACTCGAGAGGTATCAGTCTGTTATGTGTGGTTGGTAAATTGTGCGGGAGAGTGCTGATCAAAAGGATTAGAGACTGTACGGACTGCGTAATTGGAGAGGATCAGTGTGGTTTCAGGAGTGGTAGAGGGTGTGCCGATCTGATTTTTGCAGTAAAACAGGTCTGTGAGAAGTACCTTGCCAAAAGAAAGGATGTGTTCTGGGCCTACATGGATCTGGAGAAGGCATACGACAGGATTGACAGGGAAGCGCTGTGGAGCGTGTTGCGTTTGGATGGAGTGGGCGGACATACGGTGAAGAGTTTTTATGTTGGCAGCCGAGCATGTGTCAGAGTGGGAAGCGAGGTGAGTGATTGGTTCACAGTAAAGGTGAGACTGAGGAAAGGCTTCGTGATGTCTCCCTGGCTGTTCAACCTCTATATGGATGAAGTGGTCAGGGAGGTGAACGCGAGTGTGCTGGGTCGTGGCTTGGAACTGTTAGAAGTGAATGGGCGGAGTTGGCAGTTGAGCCAGTTGCTATTTGCTGGTGATGCGGTCCTGGTTGCGGATTCAGAGGAGAAGCTACGTAAGATAGTGTCTGAGTTTGGTAGAGTGTGTGAGAGGAGGAAGCTTCGAGTGAATGTGGGTTAATATAAAGTGATGAGATGCTCGAAGACTGTCGATGCGAGCAAAATTAGTGTTCACCTCAATGGAAAGCTCTTGGAGAAAGTTCAGTGTTTCAAGTATCTGGGCCCTCATGTGGAGATAACTGAACTAGTGGAAACTGAAGTGAAGGCGCGAGTGAAAGAGGGGTGTAAAATGTTGGGTGCACTGAAGAGTGTAATGAGGTGCACTGTATGAGGGTGTTGTTGTTCCAACTGTGCTCTACGGAGCTGAGACTCTGAAGGGTGAGAGCGAAGGAGAGAAGGTTGAATGTTTTCGAGATGAAATGTTTGAGGAGCATGACTGGAGTAACGCTGAGAGACCGGATCACTAACGACGTGGTTCGAATAGAACAGGGATGGTGAAGAAGTTCGAGGACAGAGTGGATTCGCGTGTTCTGGGACGGTTCGGGCACATGGAGAGGATGGATGAAGGGAGATTGGTGAAAAGGGTGATGAATGCGGAGGCGAGTGGTCGCAGGCCTAGAGGTAGACCAAAGTTTGGGTGGATGGATGGTGTGAAGCAGGCGTTAGGGAGGAGAGGCGTGGATGTGGAAGTAGCGAGACAGCGTGCAATGAATAGGCGTGAGTGGATAATGGTTGATTTTGACGCTGCTCTGATGTGCTTTCCCACCCTTGGCATCCCGTTATCAGGATGGTCGTGGGCGGGGGAGGGAGCCCGGCCATTATTACGCGGCGCGGCCCTGCTGCCGACAACGGATCCTCGGACTGCACTCGTGACTCAGAGTGTGTGTTGCGGGGTTACCGGCCGGACCCTTTAGCACAAAAGGGCTAAGTTGTGTGAGCGTGAGCGTATGAGGGTGTGAGGTGCGCCTAGCCGTCGGCCACCTCCATTTCTGGGAGATGCGGGGGATCCCCCAGAAAGGGGGGTGCGGCCTATTGTCTGTATCTTCCACCTATGCTCCACTCTTAATCTTCCTTTCACCAGCAGATGGTCAGACACTCCTCCACCCTCCCCTCTCAACACCCGCACATCCAACAGCCTCCCCCCCACTCTCCTCAAAATCAGCACACAATCTGTCAGCGCTCTCTCCACCACTGCACCTTGGGCCATGGTTAGGACTAATAATATTATGTATAAAGTTAACAATAGGCAATGCACACCGTCGCAAGTACACACTGATACCGAGGCAGCCAGTAGTTATCGTAATCCACTCTCGCTTTCACGGTGGTTAGGTGCTATGCTGCGGCCAGCTCCACAGCAAAGAATCTAAAAGTATCACAACTTGGTCCACCGTAAGTTAAACTCCACTTAGAATGCTCTCTCAATCACTCTTCCGCATGAGGGCAATTGGTCCAGTTTGCAGTGCTCCTATACTGACATTCCACATGGGGGCTGCAGGTCATCAAACAAAGTCCAGAGGACTCCGACATGAACAGGAGGTGGCTAACCACATGAAGGGATGTAGTGATGTTGAGCCCCAGCACTGCTGTAGCTTCTCACAGTCCCCTGATCAAACGAGTTTATTTCAATAATATAAATCTCCTCAACAATAAGGGTATATAACTTCTTTTGATTATTCTATAGTACTAGATACCAGCCTCGATAAAACAGACTGCTTCCAGACAGTAACTGCACCACTACTTTACTGGGGAGTTGACTGAAAAGCAAACATGAAACAATAATCATGGTAAGTTGGGGACCAAGAAGTAGGAATGAAATTTATTACCGCATTAAATTTAAAAATATAATGACAAGATGCTCATGACCGGAGGTGTGCATCCATTTCCCATAGCAAGAGATAAGTTCTGCCCCCTGCGGAAAAAAAAATATTTGAAAGCACCACAATATGCTGCTCAGAAAAACAAAAAGTGGAATGGAAGAAGGCCATCCCATTACAACGACTCAATACACTAGTGTTCACCTCCCTGACCACTCCATCCATGTAGAGATTGAACAGCCAAGGAGACAACTCAGCCTCGTCCCAGGCCCACATTCACTGTAAACCAATCACTCGCTTTGCTCTCTACTCTGACATGTGCTCTGCTGTCAACAGGTTTTCATCCACTCCATACAAACCCTGTTATCCACAGAGCTTCCCAGTCAATCCTGCCGTAGGCATCACAACACTTACACTTCCCAGCTACTGCAGAATGCAGCAGTTTCCCTTTTGAATCTCTAGTGACTAACAACACCCACCTCCGGTTGCCTATAGTTGATGACGAGAACCTCGCCCTGGACCCTGGCTCGTTTGGCAGTGAGGGCTCCCACTAGCGTGGCGTTAGCCACACCCAACAGCGCGGCGATGCTGCTCACCACGTCAGGGTTGCGAACCACGACACTCTCGTCGTGGTGCAGCGACACTCGAGACTGCTGGAACTCCACGTTACCTGAGATAGGAAGACAAGCGTCGAGTAAGCTGGAAGGACAGGTGTCAATGTTTTTGCGGCGTCAAACGTCGAACTTGGAGCTAGTTTAGCAGGTCATCAACACATCATCGTCAGTCTCCTAGTTTGCTTCAACTAATTGTATGCTCAAGTCACTACAACTGTAAGGGAGGTCTAGAAAGCTTTTTATCACAAAAAAAATGATCCACAGGGATAGAGAAATCTATCGGCGGGTAAGATGAAGTGTGATCAATTTATGACCAGATTAGATTTAATCCAAGAGGTTGGTTTCTCGAAAGTATCTGATAAGTCGGGGACTGTCGATGCGAGCAAAATTAGTGTCACCCAAAATGGATAGCTCTTGGAGGACGATCAGTGTTTTAAATATCTGGGCTCCTATGTGGAGAAAACTGAACTAGTGGAAACTGAAGTGAAGGCGCGAGTGAAGGAGGGATTTAAAGGGTTGGGTGCACTAAAGAGTGTATAAGCTGTAGGACGTTGGGGGATGGAAGCAAAGAGAGGGCTGTATGAGGGTGTTGTTGTCCCAACTGTACTCTACGGAGCTGAAGTTTGGGGGGTGAGAGCAGAGGAGAGAAGAAGGTTGAATGTTTTCGAGATGAAGTGTTTGAGGAGCATGGCTGGAGTAACGCTGAGAGACCGAATCACCAACGACGGGGTTCGAATCCGATCAGGGATGGTTAAGAAGTTGAAGAAAAGAGTGGATTCGCGTGTACTGAGATGGTTTGGGCACATGGAGAGGATGAATGAAGGGAGAATGGTGAAAATGGTGATGAATGCGGAGGCGAGTGGTCGCAGGCCTAGAGGTAGACCGAAGTTTGGATGGATGGATGGTCTGAAGCAGGCGTTGGGAAGGAGACATGAATGTGGAGGTGGCGAGAGAGCGTGCAATGAACAGGCGTGAGTGGAGAATGGTTGTGAATGGTTGATTTGGACGCTGCTCTGATGTGCTTTCCCGCCCTTGGCATCCCGCTGTTGGGATTGTCGTGGGTGGCGGGGCCCGGCCATTATGACGCGGTGGGGGTAAACCAGTGAAAACTGTCGGGTCCTGCTGCTGACGACTGTTCCTCGGACTGCACTCGGGACCCAGAGTGTAAGTTGAGGGGCTACCGGCCGGACCCTTTAGCACTAAAGGGCCAAGTTGTGTGAGTGTGAGCGTATGAGGGTGTGAGGTGCGCCTTGCCGTCGGCCATCCCTCTTTCTGGGGGATGCGGCCTAGTATCTGTATCTGAAAAGTGGTCTCACTCTGAATCACTTCAGAGGAAACTCGGTAAACATTTATTGGTAGGGTCCAGGAACACACCACTAGTAAAATGCGTGCGTCGGCACTCCATCCAGGTTGGGCATGCTGCTAGGACATGGGCAATTGTAGGAGAGGCTAAACAGGCCCTGCAGAATGGAGGCGGCGACACCTCCATTAAATGTCCATTCTCAATCGTCAAAAAATGATTTCAGTCCGTCGAGACCAATCATTTGAAGAGACCCAAGGTGTTCGAGTATCTTAGATAATGCGCAATTCATTCCTCAATGAAACATCATTCCTATCAGTGTTCTATATGTTTCGCACAGCATTTTTAATTGAGAGGTAAAATTCTTCATTTAGGAGTGGGCAGTGTTCTGCTGGGTGAGGCGCCACTGCAGCTCTCTCGTTCATTGCCCGCAATCCCAGAGGCCAGGAACACGGCATAAACGAACGTTCTTTGACTTGATACTTGGATATTCTTTGCTATTAAAACTGGTCACAGCAGAGCTGCCAACCGGTCAACAGCTGTGAGGACTTTCACCACTCGTGCTGAGGCATCAGCATTGGCACGTTGCTGCCACATTCGACAGTCACATCCCGGCTCGGAATCGCGTTTCAGTGAGAGTTGTACTCACAGTGTGGGTATGCTGATTGGGGGCAGATTAGGAACACAGCTGATGTACTTGTACACTGAACCTTTGAACCTCAAAATGCTTCCTCTGGCTGACAATTGCGGCACAAATTTTATCCCACGTTTTTCAGTGGCATTTGATTGCAAAACTGTGGTGCCCAGCAAATGAAACTTAAATGCTACGGTTTGCATCATATCGGCGTCCGTCAGTTTTTGGGACTTTGAAGGTACACATTCTCCCAATCTTTGCCTGGTTGCTCATTGAAACTTTTGTTACACATTATTCGTTAGCATTGATCGTGTAGACTGGCAGAGTTTTGAAACGTCTTTGATTTGAGTATAACCTCAAGGATTTTTGTTCGTCATAATAATATATTTCCTTTACCTGTAACGTTTGAGTTGAACTGTTTCAAGTTTTCTGGATCTTTCTGACTATGTGGGATCCAAAGAGATTAGTAATAGTCCATAACTGGTTGGATTAGTTAACTCCAAGGACTGAACAGTGTCCTTCCATCTCCCAGGAACCAAGTCTTCTGCCACTAGCCTCAACCTTTGCAATTTGTTCATTGAATAAAGCATTGTTTTGCATTTGCTTGCTTAAACCAGGCAGGCTTTCTTTTTCTTCAATGGCTGCGTTGCTAGAACGATATAAAAACTTTTTAAGTCAGAATTTTTCCCAAATTGAAATTAATTGGATTACATGTTTTTTTTTCGGTAGCTCACTGAAAGATTAGTTTCAGATCAGCTTGAACATTATCTGCATTTCTCGTATCCTTCACGATGCCCAGTACTCTGGTATCATCTGTCAAGCCGAAGACCAATGAATGTGGCCAGTTAATGCTCGGATCATTAGCAATTAGCCACCAACAAAAGTAGAGGGCCAAGCACAGTGCATTGGAGACCCCACCAAGAACTACCATTGGTGCACAAATTTCCCACTTAGTAGCACACTTTCTTGTAATCGGGAAGTTAAGAATCATGGTTCCGTAATCCCTGTGTGCAATAGAAACCAACTGACTAATAGGGGCGGACCAAATGGGTAAGAATCCCATTGTCTGTAAAATCCTCCTTCAAAGACTGCGAGTATAGCAATCTAATACCTAAGAAATATTTATAACTCAGTTATCCACCTAACTATCAGATTTCATCTTCAAGTTCAGAAATAATTACTGAAACACTTCTAGGTAGCTAGCTGGCTACCTGTGCTCATTCATGTGCAAGAAGAGTTTGCTCAGAGTTACTGACCCAGTAGTAAGACAGCAGAGAGGACCGAGAAGAGACGCTGTTGCTTCGCCTGAGTGAAACCCACCATCCCCATGCTCTGCTTCAGCCGCAAGAACTCAAACTGTTCGTCGCAGCCTTCGATGCTGTAGCATTTACTCTGCAAAGGACAAACATTCACGTTACGAGGTAATTCGCATGTAACAATGCTATAAAAAAAGCCATAATATCGATGTAAAAAAATTATTGAGACGATCAACCAGTAGAATAATTTTTTTTTTCGGACTCTGTGTTCAAGCAATCCAGCCACACCACATTACTCCAAGACGACGAGCATACGGATGCCCTCGCGTGGAACAAATAAAGGGCCAAGGCCAAATTTGATCTCGGTATTTAGAAGAAGAGGAATGATGGCGATTATTCATTATTCACTGAATTTTTTTACGTATACATGTTGTGGGTCTGGTGTTATGAAAGTGTCGGTTTGTCAGAGGCCTGAGCAGCGCACAGGACACGTCAACACCGACCAGACGCTCAGGCCACAGCGTCACTCCAGCCCTGCCCCTCGAACGTTTCATTTCGAAAATATTAAACCTTCTTCACCCTTTTGCTCTCGCCCTCCAAGTCTCGGCTTCATAGAACACAGTTGGCACAACTAGACACTCACACACAAACACCAAAACTCAGCACATTAGAACAGGACCCAATAGTAAACAATTTGGGTCAGGAGTGAGGTTCGAAATCAATGTTAGCAACATTGATTTCGCGAGACGAGCTGCTGGTATTTGTAGTGATTTGCTTAGGTCGACAGTGAATAGACGCCCAAATTTATGGTCTCACTCTTTGTAGCACTTGTCAGGTCCATTCTTGATTACTGCTCCTGTGTGTGGAATCTTGGTTATGTCCAGGATGTGAAGTTGCTTGAGTCTGTTCACAGAAGATGGGCCAAACAGGTGCATGGTCCGTCTGAGATGTCCTACCATGACAGGCTGATGGCTCTCAATTTGTTCTCAATCAAGGGCAGGTTACTGAGAAGTGACCTCATAAAGTATTGGATACCTCTGTGTTGTGACACGGAGGGCTTTGATGTCCATTCTGTTCCAAAGGTCGCTAGATGGTAAGACGCGGGGACATCAGCACAAACTCTTGATGCCCCGCTACTCTGTGGATGTGGCGAGGAGGTTTTATAATAATCGATGCATTAGGATGTGGAATGAACTGCCTGTTGCTGTTGTCGAGTCTTCTACCATTTTTGCTTTCAAAGCAGGGTTGGCTGAGTTTACGGGGAATAATCTGTTTGAGTGCTACGGTCTTGCGTTCCCAGTCGTGTTGGCGAGTCTGTGGTGTGATCAGTCCTGTTGCTTGTTACTGTCTTTTCATATATATGTACTTGCTTTCATAGTTTTCTGCTGGGCTGTAGTTGTGCTTTGGGTTTTCATACGAGTCGCTTTGGTTTCGTTTTCCGGAAGCCAAAGGTGCGCATCCCTTCGAGCGTCTTCCCATTGTTGTTCTGCAGAGTCTTTGTAGATGCTGACGCGCATGGCTGTGCTGGCCTCTCCTGGCTAGGTGCACCAGACGACTGGGTATGCTGAGCCCTTGGGGTGGCTGCCAAGTTGAAACAAAGGTAAGAAAACAAGGAACAAACAGGTTTTGCTGGTTCACCCCTGCTGTTTCATAATTGCTGGGCACTTCCTCACTCACATCCATGCCGTTTGTCAACTTGACACCAAGGGCGGGAAAGCGCATCAGAGCAACGTTAAAACTCCTCCATCAACAACCACTTTCCACTTATGACTATCCATTGCACACTCTGACGTTACCTCCACACCAATGTCTCTTCTCCTTACGGCCTGCTTCTCGCTTTTCTCCACTCTATCAATGGTGTAAATTGAGGCCGGCATCCATTCACAACTGTCTTCATCACTTTTTTCACCCATCTTTCATTATCTTGTCTCACCATGTGCCCGAACCCTCTCGATACACGTGCATATACTTTGTTATCCGACTTCCTCACCTCCTCCATATTTGCTATCAAACTCATTCAACTGCCACCTATATGCATTTTATCCCAACGACTCTAAACTTTCACCTGATACATCTTTCCTGACCACTCCATCCATGTCAAGATTAAAAAAAATGGAAGACGGGACACAACCTGTCCTAAGTCCCACTTTCACTGAAAACCAAGCACTCACATTGCCCCCAACACAGACACTGCTGCCAACAAAATAATTCTGGTATGTTCCAGAAAATTTACGCAACACCCTGCACCATGCCCTATCTTAGGGCTTTTGCATATTCATAAAGGCCCAGAACACACCCTTTCCCAAGGTAATGTACTTTGCACAGACTTGTTTTACTGCAACATAAAAAAATCTGCAAGCGTTTTACCACACCGGAAGTCGCACTATTCCTTGCCATGCTGTCTCTAAGCTCATTAATTAGCACTCTCCAGTACAACTTACCAACTATGCAAAGCAAACTGATAGCTACCTCTCGAGTTTCTGAATTCATTTTAATGCACTGTGCCACTCAACCGGACCCACGATTGACACAATGCACAGATTTCGTAGCCTCAAAAGATGTTCTACCACCGTTGTTCTACTACACTAGAGCAAATAAAAACAAAGAAGCTACAATGGATTTGACAGGGAAATCTGTTCGTTTCCTGCTGCAACAAACGTGTGTCCTCGTAGAGGTCTGGTGCCAGGAAGGTCTAATGCCAGACCTGGTTAAGGTAGCTGTAGTCCCGAGGTCGCAAAAGGGTCAAGTCACTGCGCTCCTGTGGCGATGCTCCAGCCAGTAGGTAGTAAAACACGTGGTAGCTGCGCTCATTGAGTGCTTGAGAGCAGATACGTGACTTCTCCAGTAGGTATTTCTGAACGCAAGCCCTGCAAAAGGTTGATTGGGAGTAAGTTGTGACACCAGTTCCGATTGCTTATCCCATCCTTGCAATATCATGACTCAGAAAAAGGATGCTGACCAATTATATGTTTTGGGATACCTCTTCAAACCATTTAAAAAAGCTAGTGAAGCACTCACACTAGCTAACTACTACCAGAAAATATGACTAGCTACAAGATATATTACTAAGTACATTTGCTATTTCAAGTAAAAAAACATAGTAGAAAATTAAAAATCTGAATGAAAGACTAGAATGTAACATCTATAGACATATTGGAGGTCATGAAAGTCACAAAATACATTGCTCTTTGTCTAGCATTTACAAGGTTGGTGTTGTTTTTGTTGTTGCAATGCCAGCGCGCCATCTGAAGCTCCCGATACTCACTAACATGTGTATGTTAGGACGCGAGGGTGGGGGGAGGTTCGGAAAAGGATAACAATGTGACGAGTGTAGTGATCAGTCTTCCAACCCCCTATCCAAATTGCTCAACTGATAGCTACCTCAATGGATAGTGTCCCAGAGAAGCGGGTTAGAGGCGCTGTGATTACAGGTGTATGCTGACCATTACTTGGATTTATATTGTGTGCAATGGGTCAGCATGGAATCGTATCCTGTGTGTCATAAGGTTTTCACAACAACTTACCAAGACCAGGAGTGTCAGCAATAAGATTTTTATCCTACTGATGGAGAGATTAGTTGTCAGTATTTGTGAGAAAAAGTTTCATTAGAAAAGCGATTGTGATTGAATTAAGGAATAGGTTGAGTTTCCTTTGTTACAGTCTTAATTATAAGTTTCAATTATAGTAATTGAGATATCGATCAAAATATGTTACCGCATAATGTCAAATAGACAAAGTCTTTCAATTACAATACATTTTATTTGTTAATACTATGATATTTCATGAAGTGTGATGGGATAATTCACTATAAAAGATATTTCCATGTAATTGTTCAGTGATACTACAGAATGTAAACAGTTTGCAAAAATTTGATATATGCTACCAGGAGGCACGTTATATTTTGGATGTTGCTGTTGCTCTTGATGCTGCTTAGCCTCAGCTTCTCCTGCGGTGGATAGGCCACCACCGGCGCACAGCCCAAAGCCTCGATACCCAACGTCATGCCATGTGCATGTTGGCAATATCACAGCCATTGCAGGCCCTGATTTGATACCAAACAACTGAGAAAATTGATGCACCAACGTGATATCATGAATGAGCCTGCCAGGCCAATGACTGGACAAACGTCATGAAGTGCTCGAAAGTATTGGACGAGCCCCGGCACCTCAGGGACAGGTAGTCTATGTTGTTTTTCCACTGAGGAACTCATCCACCCATGGGCAACCCTCAACTCTACCATGTCCACCTCTGGTAGGCAACTCATAAGCCAGTTCAAGAACTGTGAAGTGCGTGTGTTAGTGCATAGATATATATATATATGAAGGCTGGAGAAAGGTGGTGTAAAGGGAGCCAAAGTGCGCTGATGGTGTGCTCTGTATATTTTGGTGGGTATGACATAGGCTTTGTCGGTAGTGGCAAGGATAGGCTAAGTCTACATTTTTGTTAAGAATTGTGTCCCCATTATATCAAAAGGATGTATCCTTGGAGTTTCTTCGCAGTTAAAGCTGGTCTCTTAACTTTGCAGCCTCTTCCAGCAGCGACGTTTACCAGTTCGGAGCAACAGAGCCAGGGGAGGCCAGCACAGCCATGCGCACCAGTTTATTATTGAGAACATCTTCGTTAACAGAGGTTTAGGAACTGGAATTAGTGCACACCAGTGGCTATCATATGAACAAATCATATCGATGACAGAAAA